>JAOEJI010382086.1:0-10383 GCA_025448255.1 Umimayanthus chanpuru
CGACAGAATGGTACAATTTATTTGCCAAATGTGATAAAGCATTACTTTGAAAACCGTTCTGACAATTATCACATTAAGAAAGATAGCTTTTCACATGCCAAAATCTTACCAGGATGCCTGCAAAATTATTATTCATTTTACGTTCGCCATCTTGCTTTATATTATAGTTCAAGACAATCCTAGAAATGTAGCTGCACTTCTAAAATGCCTAAAAGAAAGCGAGACAAAGATGAAGAAAAGGACATCTGTATCCTTCATGTGGCATCGCTGTCTAACCCTGGTAGTTTTACTCCTCTGAAACAAGATACTGCTGGACAAAAGTTGCAGCAGCTATTGGCAATCCGTGACCGACGACTAAAGGAAGTACACGATTCTCCTAATCGGATGCAATCAGTCTGTGATCAAATTCCCACAACCCTCCCAGATAACTTGGAATGTGTTGGATATCACCGTCAGTGTTATCAGCGATTTACTGGTAATCTTGATCGCCTTCAAGACAAGGGTCCTCAAGATTCCTCATCTTTACAATCCCGCCAATAACAACGGCCTCACTCCTCACGTAAATCCACTGGTTCAGCTGGCCCCCTGTTCCCAGCTGAGTGTATTTTCTGTCAGAAAATAGAGATAAAGGCTGGTAGTAATTGTAAAACCGAGCGAGCGGAATGATTCCCTTCATGGAAACACAAAACGAATGTATGGGAGAATATAGAATCACAGCTCTATAATCTAGTGAAGGACGTAGACCTTTTCGCTGCAGAGGCCAAGCACCATCCGTCATGTCTGCGATCATTCTGTACAGCATTTGCAAACCATGAGCGCAGAGTTGCCACAGTTCCGTTATATCCGCAAAAATTTGGCAAAGTATTAGCTCGTCAGAAAGCGTTTGCCCCGGTGTTGGAACATTTAAGATTTCACATAAACCAAAGAAATGGGATTGTTCGACTTGCAGATTTGCGCCTGACCTATATTAACGAACTCAAACGGATTGGCTACGAGAATGAAAACTATCGTGGGGAGAAGTTGCTGAGACGTATTCAGCAAGACCCAATAACTGAACAATTATTATTCACCAAGGTTGATAGTGGCAGAGGTGATGCTATTGATTTGTGGCTTGTGTGCAGTTCCAATATCAGTTTGTCCGACGTTCTCGCTGGTGCATACAGTCTCTGAGACAAAAATAAGTGCCAAGATGTTGCTCTACTACTCCGTGAAAGTATCCGAAGAGCACACCAACACTTCAGAGAGCTTCCATGGCCACTAACTGCCGATTAACTAGAACTTAATGGAGAAAATATTTTCCCTGCTGAACTTGTCAGTTTCCTGACCATGCTAGTGACAGGTAAAGAGAACGAAACAAATCCGGAGAAGGTGAAGCGATGGATTTCCTCAATTGGACAGGATTTGTGTCATGCCGTTACAGAAGGTTCATGGAAACTTCCAAAGCATATCCTACTATGCATGACAGTCGGACACCTTTTTCGAAGCAAACAGCTTACCTCTGTTTTGAACAGGCTTGGGCATTCTGACGGGTACGATTTTGGTTTGGAGATGGAAACAGCCATCGCTAAGGCCTTAGATCAAGCTTCGTCCTACCTTACACCCCAAATTGTCAAAGGAGATAGTAATATCGTCTTCCACTGTGAGTGGGACATTTTAAACAAGACCACTACCAGTGTTCATGGTACGAACATTGTCAAAAGCGCCGGGGTGATTATGATTCAGGAAGTCACGCCCGAATGCGAAAGTTCAAATGTTCGAATGTTTCCTCTAATGGAGAAGTCACATGAGCGTAGCCTGAAGGTCGACATAGCATCAACCCTTCCGCCTTTAACATTTTCTCGTATTGGTCCAAAGTTTTCTCAAGGGTCAAAGTCTACACCCCCAGAAGACACAGAAGTTTTTGCAAAGAAGACTACTAACTACTATCTCTGGCTCTTTGCATGCTTCGTAGCGAGCAGTGGTATTCAGACTGTGCCGGCATTAGGTGGATTCATCTCTGCCACAGGGACAACCCCACCTAAGAAGTAAACACTTGACTATTTCACGCCATCTAATGTATTTATTTATATGCAATGATATAAAATAAAGAAGTGTCATAAATGAGTAGTTAGACGATTATGGTGAGGGAGGGGGAGGCTACAAAATCATCCTTGCAGGGACTATTAATTGTTGGAAAATTATGTTGCTTTGCAGGAGCTTGTCAAGCAGGGATCAAAATAGTTGCCGGCTGCCAGTGATAGCCGGTAGTTATAGGACCTTGCCAGCGATTTTTATTTCTGCAATACAGTTAAGTTACTTACTTATTTCTGCAATATAGGTATTAAGTTACAAATCTATTTTAACGTGGTAGTGGCCGATACGAATTTAGAAAGCTTTAGCAACTTTGGTTACTATGCACATATTCTCCAGCTGTAAATTAACTATACTAACTGGTATATTTTTTCCTTCAAATTTATGTTATTTTCTCTATTTTATCTGTAAAATGAATAGTGCAAATGAAGAATTGAATTGAATACTTAAGTCAATTTGCTTCTGAATAGCAATTTTTTCTTCATCCGCTGGATGAGGTTGAATCTGTTTAATTGACATAAGCCATTTAATTGACATAAGCCATTTATGTCAATTACATGCACCAAGAAAGATTTTTTTAAAAAAGAAACATACATGCTGTAAATTGTACGTTCTAATTGATTAATAACACACCCATGTAATAGTATTATATACATGTAGTTTATTGCTTGAAAACTGGCGGGGAAAATTAATGGGGCATATTTTATGAACTATATTTTGAACCCTGTCATGATATCCAGAAAGAGCTGACGGAAGCATTCAATGAATGCAGGGTAATACAAAACTCCCTTGCTTGTGTAGAAAGAGAGAATGAGGAAACACAGGAAAAAATTAAGAAGGCTGCTCGAGGAAAAACTAAATTAACTTTCAGGTATACTTTTCACCATCCATTAAAATGTTCCGTGTCAACGTATAAGATATTTGTCTTCAACCCTCCGTGATAAAAAGAAATTGGAAAATAAATGTAATGCGTCATTCTGAAACAAATGTCAAATTACACATTGCAAAATGTTACTAGTAAGACCTCAGTTTTTGCCTTTTTAGCCTAAAAGTTATTCATTTATTATTGCAATGACATCACATACATTGTATAAATTGTTGTCAACAGTTTGCATACCTGCCAACATTGCTATATTCCCAGCCCAATCCCCCCTCCTTTGCCACAGACCAAATGTTTTCGCTACACCCAGTGAGAATGTTCTTTAATAAATCAGTAAATCCTTTTACAGAGCTACTACCAGGACAACTACAACAATATCACTCTTGCAGAAAAATCCATTTACACGTATGGTTCAGATTGATAGATGAAATTCCTTCTCAATTTGCAGCAAAAAGACCTGAAAAAATACTGATTTAAGTCTTAAATATTACTTTAAAAACAGGAATATTTACTTGCTGAAACTGTTAAACTTGGGACATCCCAATTTTTGGACGTTTTGAAAGTCAAAAATTGGGACTATCTCGATAAAATTGGGGCGGTTGGCAGGTATGAGTTTGATGTAAAATCACTTTCTCTGGCCAACATCAACCCACCCTCCCTTTTGCCCCCTCTTAGTTATCAAGTCAGAGGTCCCCATTCAGGTTGGGCACTTGTTTGCTAAGTTTCAGTCAGTATGTTGATTCGAAATCAAAATCATTGAATAACTAAAATTTGCAGTGTTGCATTGGATACTTTACAGAATTCTTACAACAGAATAGGTAACAGGTTTTGTATGCCATTCAAAGGGCTTCAGGAGAAAGTATTACTTAGCATCAAGTTTGACAAATATGGGTGAATGGCCAAAAGGTACAGTTTTATGAAATTGTCAGATCACAACCATGTGTGAGCGTCCGACACCACACACAGCCTAAGCATATGATTCATAGTTTCTGAATACATTTTAAGTTTGCTTCGTGCATACTAGCTACCAGTGGCAGTGTATTACGAGACATAATTTTAATTCTAGGCCAATGAAAATTAATATGTAATCATGTGATTTAGGCATTGCACGAAAAATTTTCATTATTCATTATTTTTAAAAGGAAGACTCAAGCGACAAAATTCAGACCATTCGCCTTTTCAAGATATTGCTGAACAGTGTGCAACAGTCGTAACTCAAAATCCCAGTCTTTTCAAAAAATTCGTCTGCCAAACAGGGTGTTCAGTCTCATTTTCATATGGAGTCGGCGATTTTGCATCACATGCATACTCTTCACCAATTTTTAGTCCATAAAAAAATAAAAAACATTGAAAAATGAAAAAAAAACCCTCACCAACTTTCCAAAAGTGGTTGACAAAAAACATAATGTCAACTTTCATTGGCCCTATGGGGGAAATACTCATCGGTTTTAACGGGCTTCAAATCATGCAAAAAATGCACAAGAACACTCAATACGCCTGTAGACAAGTTCAGGTATGAAAACTTTAGTTCAGTCCAACTAGCAGTATAATACACTGGCACTGGTATCTAGGATGCAGAGAGCAAATTCGAAATGTTTTTACTGTAGAAGCTACGAGTTCTACTCTTGGGTAGACTTTCGCAAAGTCCTTCGCACCTTCGGCACTTCGAAGCTCGCTCGCGCCTTCAGCGCTCAGTTTATTCGGTTAATTTCTGGGGGTTTTGCCCTTTTCAATTTTTT
Organism: Umimayanthus chanpuru; assembly: GCA_025448255.1. Classification (NCBI taxonomy): domain Eukaryota; kingdom Metazoa; phylum Cnidaria; class Anthozoa; order Zoantharia; family Parazoanthidae; genus Umimayanthus; species Umimayanthus chanpuru. The sequence continues at coordinate 4,690 of JAOEJI010382086.1, forward strand.
ATTGTGCCTATGTATCGTGTCATTACCAAAAATATTAACGAGTCGACTTGTGGCAAGTCTAACTCTTGGGGCTGGGCTTCCTGTGCCGACACCGTTTGACTTGATTTTCTGTGGTTTTTTGGTTCGTTTCAACTTCAAGTTTCAAGAAGACGGGCAGTAAGAAGTAAATCAAACAGAAAAAAAACAAAAACATTTTGAGCTACTCATTGAAAACGCGAGACTGCGGTTTCTCTGGCCGGAGGCTTGCTCGGGTTTGTCATACTCATTGAATCATGTCCATTGTTTTCGCCGATACCTCATCAATAATTGGCATAATTTAGCAGTCCTGATCTGAGAGAGTAGTACATGGATTGATGGAAGACCAAGCCCCAAGGAATAGTCAATATGTTTGGTCATAAACGACAATTAGCAAGTCTTGCTGAAATATAGGAAGACTAGTTTAAAAAAAACTGCTTTTTCTGCGTTGGCGAGTAAGCTGAATACGGGTTTGATCAACAATTAGCTACAATTGAACAGAGCGTTTAGCCGGAGCAGACTGAAATAAAAATTGCTTGTTATTCTGCTTTTAAATTTCCCTAAGTTTGTTTTGTAAGATAGCAATCGGAAATAAACGCCTGGAAAACTGTAGATTACACTAAATAGTCTAAAATAACAGTTGAATTTAAAAATACACAATTTAATACGGCGACCAAAGGCAAAGGCAAATGTGAAATGAGTTTAAACGGGCATCTTGCACCCAAACACTCGCCTTTTTCTTAATTCAAATGCATTTATCCAGAAGCATTCCTCCCACACACTGTCAAAAGTTCTTCAGAAATTATATAATCCAGCTTCCTGTCATTAATTCCGAAAAATGTTTCTCCCGAACTTTCCATCACAATTTTCGAATTCAGCAGTTCCTGCTGATTGGTCAAGTTTCGCATCAACATCCCGCGCACGTGCAGACCTTATTCAGCCCTGTCAGCAACATGTGCTTATTTAGCTAGTATCGAGCACCTCTCGACCGGCTAAGCCTGCGTGAAATGTTTGCTTTTTCGTTTGCGTTGTGGTTTTTTATTTGCGTTGTACTTTTTGGTTTGTTGTGTTTTTATGTCATCCTAGCACGATAGTGCTGGATGACATATTGGTATGTGTATGAGGGGAGGCAAAACTGGAACGGCATCCACCGTAAAGACTCGCGCATGCGCAATGAGATACCTTACATGTAGGTCGTAAACAACACCTTGTAAGGATTGACCAAGTCACGCCTGACCGCACCAGCATTGAGGCAAAGTCACGGAAGGAACTGAAACGAATTTTGCAAGGGAAAACGAGAATCAAGGCCCTCCAGAATTTTTTCCCCTTAAAATCTGACAAGCTTCGACTTTGGAGGGTTTTAGATCAATACGTTGCAGATATGGTATGGATTTGGGGATCAATTTTATTTTGCTTTTGAAATCGGAGCTGTGTCAAGAATTTATGGCGCAGATGACAACATGAAACTCAAATCACTGGATGTTTACATGGTACATTTTGAAGGACGCTGCTACTGGATTGACTATAATTTTCTACCTGAAATGTGGTATGGATTTGAGGATCAATTTTGGTTTCGAATCGGAGCTGCGACAAGAAATATGGCGCACGCGACAGCATGAAATGCAAATCGCTGAATGCTTACACGGTCCATTTTGAAGGACGTTGCTACTGGATTGACTACAGTTTTCAACCTGAACTTCATTTATTCTTTGACGATTCGTGTTTTCAGCCGAGCTGCAGAATTGAACAAGCGCTGTTTGAACGAAAGCGTGGCAATCAGTGAGTACAATAGCTCGTATTGATTGATATTATCAGCTTCGTGATTGTCTGCATATTATCATTTCGTCTTGACCATTTTAATATTAACTGAAAAACTTCCATCTAGCCTGAAAATGACTAGCAGTTGTGAACGTTTGATCAGTTGTTACAGGACTCAAAGAAACAACGATAAAACCCACGTCTAAGCTTGTGTTTTTTGGATTGAACTGAATTCTTTTTTGAAGTATTTGTATTTAATAGGGAATTGCTTTAAAAGTGCTGTGATAGTTGATTGAGGAAAGGAAACAAAAAATAAAACAACAACAGCATGAAACAAATGTGTTTTTTATTTATTGTAGGTGTCATGACAGTATTACTAAGATTACTAATTTCTTTCTTCAAGAGACAGATGTTTAGGTGGATTCAGTATTAAAGGGACAAGCAGTGACTACAATGTATTTGAGGGAAGGGGGGGCTAAGAAAAAGTTAACCTGGTTCCAATATTTCTCATGGTATGATAAAAAGAAATATGCAGGTAAAATATGCTGATTTAGGCAATAGTACAACACAACACTCCCAAGCTTGAAGTTTATCTATATTGGCCCACTAGGGACTTGCTAGAAATAAAAATTGTTGCTTGAATTGTTACTATTAAAATAGACAAAATTTAATCATGGTCGCAAAGTCACGTGACTTGTGACGTCATCACGAAGGATGGTTTGGTGGTGACCCTTATTTCATCTTGGTAAGTTTAGGAAACGTATCATTGGCTAAAACATGTAAATGATAGTAAACAAACTTTTGTTACATTTAGGGTTAAAATTTGTTACATTTAGGGTGGATCAGATTGTTACATTTAGGGTTAAAAGTTGTTACATTTAGGGTGATGCGTTTGTTACATTTAGGGTGGTTGTTACATTTAGGGTTGATTTTTGTTACATTTAGGGTGGTTGTTACATTTAGCGTTGTTGTTTCATTTAGCGGTGATACAAGAGTATTCCTTGTTGTTCAGTTTTATTACAAACGTTTTATAATCCTAGCTTGCAGATACAACCTCCAGAAATAAGTGTTTTGATGATTGGAAAAAATAAAAATCCAATTACCTGTATTTAAATGCTATTTTCAAGTTTTTTCTTTAATACTTTTTGGCTTTCTTTGGTAGTTTTTGATAATAAACTCATATTGATGAAGTTTATTCACTTCAAAAAGGTTGATGATGTGGATATTGAGAAGCAAGTGTGCTATAGTTGCAGTGTGGCAGTACCTCTTTTCCAGTTGCGTGAGCACCTGTCTTCATGCTAAGGTACACGTAAGGCTTTCTTTAACACACTTCTGGTTTCATAATGCTAACTAGCTGGCATATATCATTTGATTGCATAATTATAGTGGCACAAACTTGTCTTTTTGCAGTAATGCAGTTAGTGTTTCTTTAAGGTTTCTGGGGACATGTGTTATAGAAATTTTGAAATATTAGTTTGTTAAATTTTTTTTTAAAATTCCTAGTAGATGGATTCAACCCCATCAGTTGATCACATTGTTTTCTACTATCTCTTATTGTCTACCATTGAAGTATTTTTTTTTTGCATTATTATTCTTGCTGCAGTTTTATTTATGCATAATTCTTATGTACAAAAACGTTTCTTTCAACTCTTCAGAACAGTTTTTGCATTTTAGATACACATCTTTAATACATGTAATCATACTGTTTGACAGTGCAAATATCTGAAATTTGTTCTTCTCAACTTGCCAAGATTGATTTTGAATTTGGACAAGGGCAAACCCCCTAATAGTAAACAAGCAAAAATATATCTGTTATTTTGTACGAAAGATGAAATCACATCTCTTCTGTGCAAGTTACTGTAAGCACTAGTCATTCCAACTCCCCTCTGGTGCACAGAAAAGACATATACAAGTACTTTAAACATTTTGAAATTATATAAAAAGATAGTTTGGGGTATGAAAGAGATGGGATCAGCCTCTTGCTCAGCCTCTAACAGACAACTTTATACAATGAATGTACAATAATAGATCATAATAATTATGAAAGAATTTAGCTTTAGTGAATAGTAGATTTAAGAGGACTTACAGTGTATTTAACCTTGTCTAGTCTTGTAGTTAATTAATATCTCCATCATAAATTATAATTAAATACAGTATTAAAGTGCATAAATTTGCAGCACTTGGAATTTTTTTTCGCTTTGCAGGCAGTTATTCCAAGTGAAGGCTCATTGATACCATGTATCAACTGTGGTAAGAAAGTGGCCATGTCACAGCTACGAGATCATGAAGATATTTGCAGTGAAGTACCAAGTTCAACAATTGAAAAGGTACATACACTTTCTTGTACATCGAGTTTTGTTTTGCACTTTAACAAGTGTGTATAAAAAAATATTACTACTAATAGTAATAACAATATTTATCCAGGTGACCTACATCGTCAGAGGTAGTTTTCAGAAGGGCCCTGCAAAAAAAAAAAAAAAAAAAAAAATTAGTAGAATTATTTAATGTTTACAGTATCACATTTTAAGGTAAAAACCAATAAAATATACCAATCGAAAGGGCTATTTCATAATGAAAGGAATAGCATTTTGATAACCTGGTAGTTCCAATGCACTTTCTGCATCATTGTCAAGCTCCACCTTCCTAATAATCAGACAAACATCTTCTGTAAAATTCTGCCACGATTTTTTTAAATAGACACAAAAAAAACGGGAAAAGGTTGAAGGAGTTGTGACAGATACTTTATGCAGTTTGCATAATTTACATGTATGTGTGTTTCAGTCACTCTTTATGAGTGAAGACAGATACATGTAGCCTACAGGTAAAATAACGTTATCTTTGGTGTTGTTATCTCTACAGGCATTAATTTAGACTTCGCTTAGTCAGCTGCTTTTCCTATTTTTTACAAATAAAAAATTTAAGCATTCGTATACTATGTTCTCAAAAGTGTTGTTGTCATCATGTAGGAAAGTGCATGTCACGTGACAAAGCTGAAAGAAATGTTCCCTAATCAAGAGGATTCCATACTTCCTGCCACATTGTCAGGTTGTGGTGATGATGTGAACAAAGCTGCAGCTGAACTGGCAGGCTGTAAAGATGATGACTATCATTTAATTAATAGATAATTTGATGTGCGTGTACTTTACTGTGAATTTTTAGTGTTATTATAAGAAATGAATGTACATGTACTTTGTAGATCTAGATGAAGAGGTCCCCAAGTGTTTCAGCTGGATGATATCACCAAAGGTACATTAGATAAAAATTAAGGTACTTAATGTAAACTTTATGGTAGTTAAATATTGAAATGTATTACATTTGGTTTTGTTGAAAATCTGCATTCATAAAAAAAATTGAAAATTGGATATTTGAAACACCTCCAGGGATTTCAAAACATTTGAATATGCTCTATTAGTGACTCATCCCTGTGAGACCATACGTGGATGGAAAGAAGCAGGTTAACCTGTAAAGCCAAAAAAAGTTACACAAAGGTATAAGGGGGGGGGGGGGTGTCAATTGGACCTATTCATTTTAATTGACATGATATTTGGCACATATGAGCTTCCTTTGTATTTTCAATTAAGGGTAACCACATGGTGTCTAACCGGTTTCCATGGCAGCCATGGTTACGTAAATGATGTCACAAGTGGCTGCCATCTTGAATTTGTAAATGTTCAGGTTTTTTTTAATATTCCAACTTTTTAGTGTTCTTGCAGATGCATGCGGGCGTCTGACACTTTTGTCTGTGCTTTTTTTTAACTTATATTAAATTTGAACTGAATACTGAAAATGGTGAGAAACAGCATTTAGTCATTTAAAGTGCCACTGAAACGAAAAATTTTTTTGTATTTTTTTATTGTTCTTGATGTGTATAAAACATAATCACAACTCAAATTTGCCAAAAAAATTTTAAAGTTGTATTTT
>JAOEJI010382197.1:0-10382 GCA_025448255.1 Umimayanthus chanpuru
CGAAAGTATACTCAATCGAATCTCAGTTTCTCCTTCTTATAAGTCTTGATTATTTGGAAAAAAGGAACTACAACTGTGAATAGGTGCAAATAATAAACTTGAAACTTGAAAAAGGACCCAAATGCTGAGAAGTTTACTAGATATTATTATTTTTCGTGTAGAGATCTTTGCCATGCCATTGACTTTCTTATCGATTACTTCTACGTCCGTTTTGGCGGCAGAGTTTTTAGACAAGTTATTGGAATTTCTATGGGTACCAACAGCGTACCGTTGCTAGCAGATCTTTTTCTCCACACGTACGAGTATGAATTTATGATTAAAACAATGAAGGGAGAAATTAACAGTGCATTTCAATTCAATACGACGTTGCGTTACATCGATGATCTGTTGTGTAGCAATAACGACAACTTCAAACAGCGAAATTTACCCATCGGAACTAGTACTGAAAAATACTACTCCTACACCTTGGGAGATATCTTACCTTGACACTACCATAAACATTGGAGAGGAAAATGGGAATGTAAGAAGCAGCGTATGCGAAAAAAGGGAAGCCTTCAAACTTCAAGATTGTGAACTTTCCGTACCTGGACAGTAGCATACCGCGGAATCCTATGTATGGCGTTTTAATCTCAACTGGTGAGGTATGGAAAAATTTGTAGCCGAAAAGATGACTTCGTACACAGACACCGACGTCTGTCTTCAAAGCTACAACAAAAAGGCTACAAATATCAACAGCTCATGAAGTCATTTCAGAAATTCTACAGAAGTTACTCAGACGAGTTGGGGAATTTTGGAGCAACGTTGACAAATCTACAATCTTCGGTTTGACTGCGTGCCCTCATCGAACATATCCTTTTGATTTGCATTTATATTTCAGATATGTACATGGTTGTGCTTATACTTTTGTTTCACTGTGGGATGTGTTATTTGTTGCACGCGCGTTTTGTTCAATTTGTATTCTGACGTTAGACGCAATTTTTAGTTTAATGGTTTCAATTCTATTTTCCTTACCTATGCTAATGTTTGTTCAGTCTCCGCGTTCACACAGTAGGTGGCTCTCTTTAAAATGGTCTGCAATTGGTCTAGGATTTAATGGAGCCGAAACCAATTGTAGAATTGCACGCATTTTAGGTATCCTACTGATGATCAGTTACTGATTTGCCTTTTATCATGTAAGCAACATCATAGTAGTGTCTGTGCAGTTTCAATCCACTGAGTGGGCACTGCTAAGATGCTTGGGCAGGTTGTTCCTCTCAGGGACAGTCCGCAGGAAAAAGGAAGATCTGTAGCAGTTCTTGTTTGTCAGAATATTCCTGAAGCGGTGCTGACTTGTTGTCGCCTGGATGCATGTCCACTAGTTTTGATGAATCCACATCTACTAGGGCATGGACTATCTTATACATAAAAGTAAGCTGGCTCATAGCTCTGCATTCCTGGAGACTACGCCATCTTTGGTCTTTGGCCATTTCCGCTGCACTGGATTATTTACGATAGTCGCTTTTCACAAAGTGTGCAGCTCTGCGCTGGAATTTCTCGATGTCGCCATCGCCTTTTTCGTTAGGATACAATACAGAGCTACAGTGTTCCATCTGGGGTCGTACCAGATGTGTGATATATATAAGATGCTAGGAGAACAGTGTGTGAGATGGCGTCGGAGTAATCTGAAGAACCTATTAGCCTTGGTGGAAATGGTGTGGACACGTGTAACCAAGTCTAGATAAGATGTTAGTTGAACCCCTAGATTCCCGAGTACCTGTTGGTTTTTTAGTTTGTAGTTTTCATTGCATGAAATTAAAAGTAAAGTGAGAGACATACTGTAAAGGCGCTACCAAGCCCCCTGTGGGTTGGGAAAAGATAATAAATGCCCAAGATATGTACGTTGCCATATAATACTGACAAAAGGTCAAGATTCCACCTGGCTGTTCATAAGCACTCTTTTTATGTATTTCCAACTCATACATATAATTTTTCCTGTCTTGATAGAATGGTGCTTATTACAAACTTAGCTAACCAAAGGGGTTCATTAGGGAGAGGTATTCAGTGAAGCTTTTAGTGTAAATGTCAGGATTGCTCTCTTGTCATCTTCCTTGGTGGGAGGAGGGTGGAGAATATAAATTTTGAATATGTAAGGGTTCCACAATAAAATCACATGAATTGATTTTTTTCCAAATTACATGGAACATACTGTGGGTGTGTATGAGGTCGTCCTTGCTATATTTGCTCTGTAAATTCATTATTGGCCTATTACAAAGAATGAATTTCTGCCACCCGAGTATTGCTTAATATTAGCTTCTTGTTTGAGATATATAACGGTAAAATATTGTAAGTAGAATATATATGTTAATCTCAGTATATCTTGACTGGTAGAAATGGATTTTAGAGTCATGCTGTTAAGATATGGGGTATTATTGTGGAGCAATGGATATTACTGGTTGCGTTGCAAAACTCTCGCGAAAGAGTAGATTTGATATTTCGGATCATTCTCCTTATTTTTTTCACTCATCTAAATTATTTTTCACTCCTCTGAGCTTTAACGTACTGTTCACATATAAAATTTAATTATTTTACATACAGATATTGAAACAGTCCATATAGAAGATAAACAAAATATTATAATGAAATATCGATATTTCGAATTCTAGCTCATTAAGATATTTTCAGTAATGCTATAAATCAAATTAGTAAATTTACCAAAATTAATATTCTCTTTGGCAAAATAAATAATAAATAGAAATGTTTGGCGAATATAAAGTTGAATCTTCAAGTATATCGGGTAGTAAATCTAAAACTGGTGCCGACTCCCGGGATGAATCACAAGCTTTAGAATACTACGCGAAATCAAGAGATTATTTCAGTGAGGCAGGAATGAACCTCCGCCAGTGGACAAGCAACTCGAACGCCTTGAACTTAAAAATCGAACAAAATGGCACAAACGCAGATGAAATATTCAAGGTTCTCGGAATAATCTGGAACTCCCAAACCGATAAGCTCTCCATATCGTTGAAGAAATTAACTGAAGAAACCAGCACTATAAAGATAACTATGAGAATATCGTTAAGCTTATCTTCTAAGTTGTTTGACCCGCTAGGCTTTGCTGAATTGTTTACCGTTCAAGCAAAAATAATGATGCAAGATCTGTGGAAATTAAGCGTCAGCTTAGATGAAGAGCTACCGAACACTCATAAAGTAAAGTAGATGAGATGGCTTCACAACATAGAACAACTAAACACAATCAGCATACGTAGAGCCTACTTCCCTGCAGCCATCACAGAAGCAGGCCTACATATTTTCTACGATAGCAGCGAGCAAGCATATGGAGCCGTGGCACTTAAGATGGACAATAAACAATAAGATGTATTCCACACTTTCTTTGCGGCCATCGACTTCTTATACTACCGCCGAATCTGGAAGCACAAGAAGAGGATGACACAAATGACCCTGACTACACGCCACAAAATAGTTCAAGAAAAGACCCCACTGACCCAGGTCAACAAAAACCATCAAGTATCAACACAACGAGTAATAGCAAAGCTCAACAATATCATTCAGGAACGACTTACGCAGTACGCTCTGATAACCCAATCCTTCTGCAGACAGCCATATTGACAGTGAAAGTAATGCACGGCCAATTCAAATGCCGAACCCTATTCGATACAGGATCACAAAGAACCTTTGTCACTCGACGTCTTAAAGACAGTCTCAACCTGAAAACTATACGTAATGAACTTTTGGATATAACCACATTCGGCTTGGTAGAAATTAAAAGAGAGTCTCTTGAAGTTGTTAAACTAAACTTGTTGACAGATCAAGAAAATATCGAACTTACAGCTTTAGTTACACCGACTATTTGTCCCCCTCTACAGAAAACTCTGAAACATTCACAGATACCGTTGGAGTTAAAAAGGTTGAAGTTAGCGGACCCCCCGGACGCGAAAAACGGGTAATAATATAGATATACTAAGCGGGAATGATCACTAAGGCAAACTTGTAACAGGAAAAAGAAAGAAAATTTATAACGAGTCCTTGATTGCAACAGAAACTAAGGTAGGATGGCTTCTCTCGGGGCCACTGCCCAAAGAACAAACTAGTGAGAGTTCAGCAAGCATCTTACTTAGTCAAGAAACAAACGCGAACCCGAACGATGAAACGAAGCTCGATCAACTCCTTACCAGGTTCTGGGAGATAAGCTTAATCCCCGAAGGAAACAATGATGATCCAACAGGAATATACAAAGGGTTTGAAAACACTATCGAATTCAACCATACGTCTAATAGATATAACGTGAGGCTACCGTGGAGAGATAACAAACACGATCTAACGGTAAATTATGAACTAGCCAAAAAACGGTTGAAGAGTTTACAACACAGTCTAAACAAACGAAACCCAGCAGTAATACACCGATACAACGAGCAACTCATAAATCAACTGAAACAAGAATTCATAGAGACTGTTGAAGAACTAAGTATCCACGCAGGTACCGTTCACAACATACCGCACTTTCCCGTATTCAAAGAATACAGCGTGACGACCAAGATGAGAACTGTCTACGATGCGTCAGCCACTATGGCAATCCTGCTCAGATTTAGAACACATCAAACGGCCTTCAGAGCCGACATCGAAAAGGCATTTCTACAAATTGAACTCAACGTTGCAGACAGAGATGCAACCCGATTTTTGTGGCTTAAAGACCTAAACAAACCAGTCAGCACGACAGGAAATCTAGCAGTGTGTAGATTTTTCCATTCCTGCTAAACGCAACTATCCAACATCACTTAAATACGAAACAGAGCTGGATATCAGAAGACTTAACCCTCGAACGTCCAAGGAGGGGAGGGGGAATCAAATGGACCCCCGATAGGTTTTTCCGATCTAAATTTTGAAGTTTTCAAGCAATCAAAATGAAACTTTCAGTACCTGTAGTCTGATAATGAGATCATCTTTTGACGTTAATTGGGTGACGTCATCGCTTATAATTTATGCGTAATTAATTATGCAAATTAGAGTTCGAAATAGAAAACTGTAAATTCTTGGTAAAATTTGTTCTAATTTGTTCTATTATACTCTATTCTCAATTATATTCCTATTTGAGGCTGCAAACACATGCTTTCTACTAAATTCAGTAAAATTTGCTGCAGTTTTGCGTAAAATAAATTTTTTGAAAAATCTAAGAAGGCGGCCAAGATGGCGGACTTGTTGTGAAACGACTGTTGCCATAGCAACAATTCTTAATTAAAACCTGATTGTTGTTATGAAAAGTATTTAGCTAACCCAAAGCTGCTTGCATGCCGAAGCTTGATCTTTTACGTGTAACCATTTGGAAAATCTATGGGGGTCCAAATGACCCCCCACCCCCGGGGTTAATTTGTTACAGTAAATAGCTTGGTCGTCCCGATGGGTTAAAGACCTCGATATACATGGACAACGTGATATCAGGAACAGAAAACTATACGAAAGCAATCGAACTGCTAAAAGAACGTTTCGGCCGCAAGCAAATACTGATCAACGCGCACATGGAAGCCTTGCTCAATATTCCCGCGATATCCATGAACACAAGTAATTTACGAGAATTCTACGATACCTGCGAAAATAACATTCGCGGCCCGAAAACACTAGGCGTGAAAACGGATTCATACGGAAGTTTACTGATTCCAATTCTTCTAAAAAAAACTGCCTGAAGAAATGACGCGCCTGATATTTCGAGCAAATCCATCTGCTGACAACTCCGTCGATGAACTAACTGGGGCGGATCCAGGATTTAGTGATGGGGAGTTCGGACAAACGTCCGCCTACATTATCTAATTGTTACTGATATTTAACAAGTCCCTTTTTCATAAGAAAAAGTATAGTCAAAATATTTGAGTTTGTTTCACTTTAGGGGGTTCGACCGAACCACCCGAACCACCTCTGTATCTGCCCCAGAACTAAGAACAGCACTAAGAACAGAAATAGAGACAAGAGAGAAAAGCCACTCATTGATTGTAGCAAACAGATCATCTACGTGTACAGCATCCGATGAAGTATTAGTTCCAACGACAGATGCAAAACTCAAAATTCTAAGCCATTAAACAAGGTCACTGCATGAGTTTATTGTAAAGGAACACGCCCTTCAGATCGTTGTGACAAGTTAAAAACAACACACGAAAGACGAACGCTGCAACAACGCGATAAAAGATGCTACAACTGCTTAGGCCTTAGGCACATGACTGCACAATGCTACTCCAAGGGACATTGTATGAATTGTAAGAGAAAACACCACACTTCAATCTGCGATGAAACACACAAAACCCTGAGTGAAACAAACGCTTTAATGACCAGAACCGACTCATACAAGCAACCAGAGGAGTCATCACCCACCCCCATCCAGGAAAAGATACCCAAGTAAGAAGCGTAACATTACGAACAAGCAACGGAAAAGAGATGTCAAGACCTGTAGAAAAACTCTATCCCCTCAAGGTATCGGATGACAATGCGGATGAAAATAACAAAGTAACAGAAACAAAAAAGGACAACACCCAGATACCAGGTGGAAAACGCTCACTGACGGTTGGAGCGCAAGACGCAACTCAGAAGATCAAGGAACTGAACAATAAAAACGTTGTGTAAAACGTTTAATTTTGCTGGCCCGGGAGGGTGTTGTAATTATAATTAATTATTTATAATCATGTGTTAACTAAATTATGCGTCACAGATGTTAATTGATTTTCTGTAAAAGAGTTATCTCGTTGTTCTCTCGTTTTTCTTGCGAATAAAAAGTTGAATCTTCAAGTATATCGCGTAGTAAATGTAAAAGAACCTGAGCATGTCAAATTTTGGCCGTGATTAGGGGAATTGGAGATGTCTCAAAGGGGAAAAAACTGATAGAACGCAACAAACACTTCCCCTAAGTGAGCAAATGCCACTCATCGGATAGCATACGAACTGGCGTTCGTCCATTGAATATTGACTTAAAAAATTAATTTTGAACTTACCAAAAATTCGTAAAAACAAAAAGTTTCTTCAAAATTAACAAATCGCCCCACATCAGATCATTTTTCGTCCCAAATTTTTAAAAAAATACTCAAAACATTCGTGATATCTTTATCAACTACGGCACTGTGTCGCTATGATTCAAATTTGTATTTTTATAAATTGATGACGTAATATATAGCTTGAAAATTTAACTTTATGTACTGCTCCCCTTTAATTAAGTCCAAATATTTTCTTCAACTTTTGAACAAATCTCAGCCCCAACGTTCTTACAAAAAATGTCCCGTTGCAAAACAAAGAGTGTAGTGTCAGATCGAACGAAAGTAGGAAATCGTAGCGCACCACTCATTTTACATCATTTTTTTCTGCAGCGTCACTTACATTTTTTAAATAACTCTCTCAGAAAATCTGCGCCAAAACTAGCTTTGGTATGTCTCATATTCCCTCTACTCCCCCCACTCCTCCCCCATGCAATTCCCTCTACTCCCCCCACCTCCCCCGTGCAATGTTACTTTGTTTGACACACTCCTGGTAAAAAAATACCATCTAACATTTTGAGGCACGTGTGTCCCAATAATTTTGGCGTAGGCTGTAGGTGGCGACCGTTGTTACCATGACAAAAGCGAAATCAGAAGTAAACAGTTGTACTGAACCCATTTACTTACAAAGACGCCAGTTTAGGAAGGCTACCAAAACAGCTCTGTCCGATGTTTACGATCCTGTTGTTGTGAATATCTCTGTAGATGCAAGAAAGTAAAAATCGAGCGACTCAGATCCTTGTAATAATATGGTGTTGCCACAAAATTAAACGGAATACTACTACTACTACTACTAATAATAATAATAAATAAAAAATAATGATAACTCATAATAATAATAATAATTCATAATAATAAAAATCACGCTTATTGTGTTTGGGGAATGCAAGCAAGGATCGAGAAGAACTTAAAAAATTGGCCACGGTCAAACAATCGATTCTACTCATACTTTGTCAGTTGGTAGGGCCTAGTAAGCAGCTCGACTGCATACAGTTATTTTTTTAATACAACAAATCCGCCATATTCGGTCATTGCACAGGATACTCAAATTTCACTTTACGAGAACTTAAATTTTAGCACTTTTGGACTTCTCGTTACATAAACATCGCTGTGGAACTATTTCAACGCGAATTTAACAAAAAATGTACAAAACTTGGACGCTTTAACAAAATAGTAGAAACGGATTTAAATAATTACACATAATTGTAACAACATCTTATTCTATTTCCTTCACTTTGCGTATATACAAAACAAATGACTTAAATTTGACATGATGCAGTAATGGAGCATCTGAATTTACTCTAAAAACAAATCCAATTGTGTGGCCATTATATTTTAAATAATTGTGTTTTTGATCATAGAAAGGAGAAAAATATATGTATATGTACTCAAATCCCTCAAATAACTCCTTCAAATGAAGCAGAAAAAAGAAAAGAAAACGAACTGATATAGAAATGTATAACGTCAGGTGATGGTACTTACAGAGTTTCAAGTCTTGGTAAATATGGAAACGTCGGTAGAAAAACGATTTGGTTGTCCCGCATATTCCTAAGCAACGAATTAAATGAAAAGGAGGAATTTGATAATTCAATACGGAAGTGCATGTTTCAAGTAATTATTGTGCTGCAAATAAGGACACTAAAAAGACACTAAAGTACTTGGTATGATATGATATGGTATGGTGACCTTTATTTATAAAACAAGGCGGCCGATTCAGCAACGAGGCTGTTATCCAGAGAGCCCCGCGTACACATAAACTAGTAACAATAGGAATAAAATATTAATATGGAAATATTTACAATGATACGAGTTATTGCGCACTGATGCATATCATCTTAAAACACATACTTTCTGCGCATTTTCAACTTAAATCCTCTTCTTGTGATAGTTACATTTTTTCAACTTAAATACACACCACAGCAATTTTCTAGATGTAAATTCCGAAAGTAAAACTTTTGAAAATGCAGCGCTACTTGGATCTTGGCGTAGCATGTCACACAATCCCAGTCTATAAGCACGGAGTTGCTCTTGTGGACGACGTAATTAATATCGGTTCTCCGTTTTGCACCATTTTAGCCTTCTGGGCGCGGTTGGTCGAAAGTGGATTAACGCTAAACGCTAAAATATTAATCCGAAATTAGGTTTACCTCCTTAAAGATTGAATTGGGCGATCATTTAGAGCTTACTTGATAGTGTTTCCTAGAAGTATATCTTCAGTAATACTTTAGAAAGACCGACATAACTAGTAACAATAGGAATAAAATATTAATATGGAAATATTTACAATGATACGAGTTATTGCGCACTGGTGCATATCATCTTAAAACACATACTTTCTGCGCATTTTCAACTTAAATCCTCTTCTTGTGATAGTTACATTTTTTCAACTTAAATACACACCACAGCAATTTTCTAGATGTAAATTCCGAAAGTAAAACTTTTGAAAATGCAGCGCTACTTGGATCTTGGCGTAGCATGTCACACAATCCCAGTCTATAAGCACGGAGTTGCTCTTGTGGACGACGTAATTAATATCGGTTCTCCGTTTTGCACCATTTTAGCCTTCTGGGCGCGGTTGGTCGAAAGTGGATTAACGCTAAACGCTAAAATATTAATCCGAAATTAGGTTTACCTCCTTAAAGATTGAATTGGGCGATCATTTAGAGCTTACTTGATAGTGTTTCCTAGAAGTATATCTTCAGTAATACTTTAGAAAGACCGAATTTGTTTCTAGATAAAGAAATTTAGTTTCGCCAAACCTGGGTTAAACCAAAGCCGTTTTCGAACAACCGGGCCCTAATGTGGCAATGTGAAAGTGATACTAAAACAACACTGTTGATGTAAACCTTATTTCTTATGATTTATCCAGAAAAATGGAGAATATTAAGCACGTTACAGAAATATGGACAGGGTCTAAAGCAGGGTGAACAAGGTACTGAGGAGTTATGTTAGTGTCACGCTTTCACAGCTCCAAAGAGGCTCTCATATGGCAATACCTCAGAAAACCGCGCACAGTAACTACAAGTTTGTATCCAACTTAATCCTTCTTAAAATTGCCACGCGTAAAGTCCTGTTTCTATGACAATAACTGAAATAGCGAAGTTAATATCTATAAAAGCTCTAACACCAGAATAAGGAACACATCACATTTTTCTTAAAATATGAAGATTTTTCAAAATACTCAGACGATGGCTGCTTTAAAGGTTTTCAGGTTCTGAGCGCGTTAAGTTAAGTCTTGCGAGCGAGCGTACTCTTAGGTGCCAAATAAACGTCCCCCCCCCCCGCTATTTAATTTTTCGACATTTTTCCCACCCCCGGAGCTTAATAGGACCCCCCGTTTATTAATTTTTCAAGTCCGATAATGAATCACAGGCCAAA
>JAOEJI010382308.1:0-10381 GCA_025448255.1 Umimayanthus chanpuru
AGAAGCTCAAACCGGAAGCAAAATTTTTTCCGAAGATTACGTCATTGGTGGAACTTTTCTACGTCACTGGTAGAACTTTTTTTGTCGGAAATCTTCGGAAACGCTCGGATTTTCCTTATTTTCGCACATTTCTAAACTTCGTTGGACAGAATGAGTGGCATATTTGTTTTTCTCAGCCAATTTTACATTAATTTCCGAAAAGTGACTTTGGCCACTGGAGTACCCCTTTAAGAGTGATGTATTTTTTTCAGTAAAAACTCTTAAGTTTACATAATAAATTCATCTCATGCTCAATAATTCGATGGTAAAAACATAAGCGCTCGTAAATAAGAGTTTCAAACACAACAGTAACCTCTCGAAATTATTCGATTCTCAATTAATGTTGTTTGTATATTTTAAAGCCAGTGTATACCTCCCACATGTAGCTGGTGCTTTTTTCATCTGTGACATCCTCCATTTTAACTTTCCTGCCAATGTATGGACCAAATCTAGCACCTTTTTTGACAAATGAATTGCTAAAAACTCCAAGTCCGGCATTTGGAATACTTGAACGTTTAATTTCCAAACCGCTTGGTAAAGAATCTCTTGCTGCCACTGTGTTATTTTCCAGGGAAACGTACGAGTCTTCAATCACTGTGAGAGGTCCGTGGGTGGGACACTCACCATAATTAATATCTTGGCATTCCTCGCAAACTGTATGAAAATAAAAGTTGCAATCGTTATGTATTTTGCCTTTTATTGAAATGAATGTCATTGCGTTTAGTTGTGTTGTGTTGTGTCCACACGCCCTTTGTTTTTTAATTTGACGAATAAAGTACAGTACCTAGGGTGGAATGGAGGGGAAAGGAGGAAAATGTTACGGAATAGAGTACCGTATTTACTCCATTAAACGTGACCCTCGAATAAACGCCGCACTTGAGAGCAAGAATAATAATAAACGCCGCCCTCGAATAAACGCCGCACCGTCCATGATGCGGCGTTTATTTGATTATATACAAGTTCTTAAAAAGCGAGTGCAACATCGATCTATAACAACAGTCCAAGTTGTTCATGCCAAATAATATAATTTTCTTGACTAAACTTGAACTCGTATTGGTACATACAATAATAAATCAGAAAACACTTTATTTGGTATACCTTAGTTGACAGACGAAATCATCAATTTGTCATAATGACGTCATGATTATCAACATGTTTGGTTTTTACAAAATCTTGTGATTAGAAACTGAAAAGTTTACATACGTTTCTGAATTGGATAAACAAACAAATAAATGTTTATAATCGATAAAAGATCATCTCCCCTCTGAAAGTAAATGACTGTAGTTTATACAATTTTGGTTTATCCAAAGTATCTTTTTTCATATTTCACTCAAATTCCTCGCAATAAATGATATTAATGTCAATGAATCATTTCTGCTTTGTTCGCAGTTCTTTCAAATAGAAATCTACTAGGAGATGCTTCAAAATTTGACACAGTATAAAGAACATGGCCGCCATCCTGTATTTCTTTATGTCACAAATCACGTGCAACGTTACTTCGATTCCAAAAGATAACGTACGATCAAGTTTAACACTAAGAATTGGCACTTGTTTGATGTTTCATTAGTTTATTGAAACAAAGTATCTAAAAGTCGAAGTTTGACTAAACGTGGCGTCAAAAATAGCGTTGCCATAGCAACAAGTTATACCTGTGACACAAAGTTTTCCCAAGCCCTGTTTTCCAGGAAATTTAGGTTTGGCGGTAAATACTTGAATACCAAAAACGTTCACAATGGTTGAAATCAGCGCGAACACTTTCTGCGCGCTCCCCCCGTTTCCCCAACTGGATCAGACAGGATTAAGGAGAATTGGCGAGGATTGAATATTTCAGAGACCTTATTTCACCGTCTTTGGACATGTACAGCGAATTTAATTCCATTTATATGGTTTTACACTGTCAGGTAAGACAACTTGGCAATAAGGTGCCAAAAGGCTCTGTCGAGCCCAGGTCGTACTTTTGTTGTTAGTGTTTGAGCAAGGAATTTCTGCTGGGTAAATGACGACAGAAAACGGAATATCAACATTGATTCTGTTACTTACAGAGATAGTGGTCGTCATCTGGAACCTCTGCTTCCTTGTAACATCTCCTCGTTGCCCTCTTGGGGTACCTGCTGCTGCTTGTTCTACTGAATTGTTACGTTTCAATTTCTCTGTCAACCAGTTGTCCAAGCTCTTCAAAAGCGCAACTTTCATCCCTTTGACGTTTGCTAACTAAACCTTTTCTCTGTAGGGTTTTCAAAAGTAAGTAAAGGAAAATGGTTAGTTTACATGATATGTGATTTTATCTAACATACAGTTTGTTGCCTTTCCGAGATCGCCCAGCAATTGAATTGAATGGTGCCTTTAGCAAAGTAGAGTGCAGTGAATCAACTAATCACAACACACAACTACTTGTATTATTACGTACTTTCCAAGACAAGTTTAACTCTCCTAACAAGAAGATTTTTTCTTAAAAACGGAATTAAGAACAACTGCTAAAATATTACGAGAAAGCAGTGTAGTTTCAGTAACGCACAATTCTGTTCTTTTAAAATCAGCCATTACTTCCTTTAATAGGTGTAACCAGCTCCAATATTAAACGGACAAATATGTGTGGATAGATAAATCTAGAAGTTCTAGGTAGGAGACAACCTGTAAATGTTTAAACAATCCCAAAATGAAAGAAAAATTTATATAACACCAAGGTTAATACTCATTATTGTTGGTATTGTGCAGTAAAGCAGTACCTTTTCCCCTGCAGCAGAGCGTACTTGTTTTGATGTTGTGGGTTGGGTTTTCGGTCTAAAGGCTAGATGGTTTTAGAGAAACAGGAGATTAGTATTCGAGAGAACATCGAAGTACACAACGCTCAAATGAAGAACATTTTTTTTTTAATTTTCAAAGCAAATCTCTATCAAATTTGTATTGCAGTCAAGTATCAGCATGTAATCGTTAGAATAACTTGACTCAAGTTTTCCAATAAAGTGATACTAATATATTTACATATACACAAACTGGAGTTGTGATTGAGTTATTATTATTTTTGGGTCGCACGATGTGTTGAAAACCTTAAACAACTTAACAAGTGAGTTTGGTTTCTCTGTATATGACGGAAATCATATAGATATCTGTAGAGTGACTATCTCCTCAAAACAACAAGCATCAACTGAAATGACTTTTGTTATTCACGTGCGACATTTGCGGTTAGTCGTATTTTTTGCATTGAATTTTTGCCAGAATTGGTAAAAAAGAAAGTAAGTTAATTTTTAATACAATAAACTTGTTTACGAAGGGAATTGCCTTTCTAAAATTTTGTGAACCAGACACACATGGTTTCAGTAAAGACCATTTTGATTTTTTTTAAAGGGAACCTCGGCTGAAATTCACTTTGGCCGTCAAATAAAACTTTAACGCTTCCATATTATGGTTTGGGGATTTAAAAGCTGTAGGTTTGTTCATAGTGCCAATGCCAGGCAATTTGTTTTGCGTTTTTGGCCCTTAGAATTTCCAAGCCGCCCCCATCTTGAATTATAACGAAGTTGTGCAGTGCAGTGCCGTGCCCAGGCCCCTGCAAAATTGTTCAAAAAAAAATGGCGACCAAGGAAAGTTCTGTGTCGAGCCTTTTAGTTTCAAGCCGGAATATTCGAGTGAAAATCAGTCAGAATAAAGCTCGGATGAGATGCAAGTGGGTAAGAAAGAGCCCAACATGTTTTATTCACCAATTGGTGGCAGTTTGCAAAAAGGCTCGACTTCCACATTAAAGAAAATGATTGAGTGTACTAGTCCGGTTCTGGCCCCGTTTTTTCTTCGCTAAGAAGAAAAAACGGGGCCAGAACTGGACTACGAGTGTACAAGTCTGCTGCAGAGAAATCGAGAATGTCGCTGTTCTTAGTGGGAATTTTGAACATCTGAACTACATTACAGACTACTCTGATTTTGAAGCTATTGGTCTGAACGAGATAGTGTTAAGGACAACATTAATTCGCGGAAGCATTCTTCCCAGGGAACATGATGGAAGGTGCGGTTTTCAGAGCTTACCAAAAATTTGCGAACGAGTAACATGCATTTTAACAACATCCAGGTATTTGCTTTTAATCTCACTTGTGTAAATGCATGTTTGACTGTTGTTGTTTGCAGCACTTACAGCTGACTTGTACTGGCTCATGTACTGGGTGTACAACAAGTTAGAAAAAGGTGTTAGATGTTGTCCACTGTGTCCGTTCCAAATTTCAGGAGGTTTCACACGGCACATGAAAGTTATGCCAGAATCCTAACCTATTAGGATAACATTGGCACTTACAAACTTATCTGCTAAGATAACATTGGCACTTACAAATTTATCTGCCCCAAGTGCCGTAGCTCAAACGTTTATACTGTGTGTTCTTGTTAATTTTCATTCAATTTTCTTTTTTGTTTCTTTTGTTTGTTTTTTGGTTGTTCTTAACTTAGAGTGTAATTGTGGAGAGGGTTGCTTATTTTACAGTGGGTGGGTGTCAGGTACTAAAACCTTGTAGGGGACTTGTGTTCTTTTGTTTTATGTACCTTGTGCTCTGCACAAAATCAGAAAATTAGATCAATACAAAAAAACGGTTCTTTTCGAAGCCACTAATTACGCAAAATAAATGACTTTTTGAGGCTTCAGTTCAGTAGATGTAAAATTACAGAAGAAAATTTTCCTTTTTGTGAACATGCTTTACATAAAATTGGTATTACAAGTCGACCTAGCAAGTCTGTGGTGTGGCCAGCTAAAAAAAACTTCACTTGAAGGGTTTTTTTATTTTATATCAGACAAGGTGTTGAAATAAGAGTAAAAAGACTTTATCACCATCTGTTCATGTCATATCAGTCAGGTCATACCATTAATTTTAACCAAGTTATATCATCAATTTCAACCACTGTTCTCAGTCAAAAAAAATTACTGGTTATCTTCAATCTATCTATTTCGCCGTTCCTTTCGGTAAAGTTCATAGCTGACTATGACACCATGGCAAACGTATTCTTTGGTTTGTTAATTTTTTCAAACTAATTGAAATCAGGGGCGGATCCAGGACTTTCAAAGGGGGGTGGGGGAACGAAAGAGCGCCGAAGGCGCGAGCTTTCTGGGGGGTCTGGGAGCATACTCCGCCAGAAATTTTTGAAAATTTGAGTCTCTAAAATGGCAATTTCCAACATTTTGAGACAAATTTTGCACTCGTTTAATAGTAACATTTTGCTCGTAAACTTCGCTTTTGTTAAAAACGTTTTTTTAAAAAAATTAAAAATCCAAAAAAGGGGGAGGGGGTGGGGCACAGCCCCCCCAGGTCACGCCCCTTGGATCCACCAATGGAAATGTAATACACTATGAAACAAAATCTAAATTACAGTAAGATTTAGTATTTCAGTCATTCAATAAAGAGTTTTGTGAATAAATGCATGTGACTTAAAATTACTCGTTCGCAAGGATTCTTCTGATTCTTGGTATTGAAAGCTCCGAAAACCAAACCTTCCCTGGGAAGAATGCTCCTTAACATTCTCTCGTTCACACAAACACCTTCAGAATTGAGTGGTTTGTGGTGCAGTTTTGATGTTTTGGGAACAGCTGCATTCTCGATCTCTCTGTAGCAGATACACTCGATCTGTTTCTTCAATGTGGAAGTCGACTGACCTTTCGCAAACTCCCACAAACTAGTGACCGAAATACTTTTGGGCTCTTCCACACCCAATTGCACCTTATCCGAGCTTGATTCTGACTAATTTGCACTCGAATACTCCGGCTTGAAGCTAAAAGGTTGGACACTGAAACTTTCTTTGGTCGCCATTTTTTCTTTTTGCACATTTTTGCGGGGTCTAAGCTGTAAGCACGGCAGTGCACAAGTACGTCACACTTCAAGACGGCGGCGGCTTGGAAATTCTAAGGGCGAAAAACGTAAAACAAATTGCTTGGCATTGGCGCTATGAACAAAATTACAGCCATTAAACCCCAAAACCATAATATGGAAACGTTAAAATTTTATTTGACGGCTAAAGTGATTTTCAGCCGAGGTTCCCTTTAACAATCACTTCCTCAAGAGCAACTCCCCCATCAGTTCACTCAAAAACATTCTTTATCTAGATCCCGATGGGGGGGGAGGGGGGTACTTTGGGGTAAAAAGGATAGGGATGATCGTCGGAAATACTAGAAAACTACCGTAAAAAAATACCAAGCCATAAAAATTTGCACACCCTAAAACATACCCACAGGTCAAAAATTAACCAAAAAATACCAATAAACGGGAGTTTATTAATAAAACGTATTCAGAAGAGCTGTATCCATGATAACTCAAAGTTTTTATATCCTAACAAATACCGCTTTTAGTATTTTAATAGATTTCGCTTGAAAAACCCCTAGAAAAATACTAAATCACCAGTTACAACCCCTAAAAATAGACGATCATCCATATCATCGGAATATAGGGAGTATCCCCCCCCCCGGATCTAGATACCCAGAACCGAACCAAGAGGCAAGACTAAACACCTTACCTGGAATGAACCTCTTGATAGTTCTGTTCCGCTCCCTCAATTCCTCTGACCCGGGCAACCATTCTCTGTCGCTGGAGTCACTTTCACTGTCTTCACTACTGCTGTACTCAAGAGCAGCTTTGTTCTTTGTTGGTGGTTTCCGTGTTCGTTTTGGCAGCCGCGGTAAGCTTGGTACCAGTAGACCTGAACCAGAGAACAAGTCACTCTATAAATGAGTGGTGGATATTCGACGGCTGAAAGATATTGAAACTGATTTGCTTTTTGGGATAGGATGTCTTTGCTATATAATATTTATTTTGCTTTATCGCCAAGGAAAACTATTCACAGGCTACATACTGATACCATAATAGTTTGAGTCGAAAATTATCTGCACAGACATTTAGTTAAATTTTTGTTGAACTTGAAGTACTGTAGTAGACAAATCTTCAATAACTCGAATCCTCAGTACGAAATTAGGATAAAACGTAGCCAAAACTTGTGAATCTTATCGTTATAAACAGAGAAGAGTTCCACAAGAATCATCTGTAGAGATGGAGAGTGAATAAATGGAAGAACAAGTAAAAAATAGAAAAATCAAGTCGAAGTTCTTATTCCATAACAGTTTAACACCTTCCTTTTCAACACTAGCAGATGCTTGAAAACATAAATCACTATAGTCTATACAACGTTTACTTTTGATGTTTTACCTTTGGCCTATAAATGTGGCAAAACCAGCTTTTATAAACTTTAGCCAGATGCAGGTAATATTTAAGGCCCTCACAGACACGGCTGAAGACACTTTTACTACTGTCATTATACCAAATTTATTAGACCGGTACTTGTTTTCAAACGAATGTTTGTTCATTTGTTCAAAAATGAGATTAATGGCTATTTGTTTTTAATTTTGTCTACTATTCTACTGCTCATCCTTTACATCTCAGTATTTAAAAAACATTCTTAAAATTGCTACAAGTACAAACCTAACTGTCGCATAAACTCGGGGTTTTTTTTATGTTTTGCTGTCGTAGGAGTTCGTACTCAGAAAGCGGAGTGCCATCCCAGTCCATCTCTTGGTGTTGCCTGCTGGTAAAAAATAATATTGTTTTCGTTCTCGTTTGAACAAACAAAACAACACACAATCAGATCACGCTCTTTTTTCATATAAGAACGTCTTTGTCAGTTGGCCAGCAAAGAACTGAAAAAAAGTTTAAAACTAGTACTAAATAAAAAAAGATTTAAAAAAGTTAAAGTTATTCGTGCACAACTCTATAGGCGATGCTACACTAACGAACAGCCAAGAAACAAATTATCCCCATGATTTTGTGCAGTGTACAAAATAAATTAAGATTTTCACTTTCATGCAGCCTCGGGTATGTTCTTAGCATTTTTCAGTCTCACATTCTTGTAAAAAAGGTTCTTGTAAAACAAGAAGGGTGTAATTCGTAAGCGTTTAATACGGAGTCCAAGCTCTACTTGAACAGTGGCAATTTTCTTTTTTATGACCATGGAACATGGATGTCGTGTACTTGTTCAGCTCCTACAAATTATTTGAAAACGTGTATATAGCCTGTGTAGATCGCAAATCGGCGTTCAGTGAGTCTCGACTTCTCCCTTCTCGACTGACTGGAACGCCGAGCTACGCAGGCAAACATGTATATTGAATCTTGTCGCTATAGCTAGCGGTAATCATTACAAAAAGTCATCATAACCAGTGTTTTTCTTAAAACTGGAAAAGCAAAGTACTTTGCTTGGGAAACTAGGCACAGAGCCAGCTATTCATCCTTTAAAGACTAAAAAGAAGATTCAACTTTATACTGGAATGGCGGTACAACAACTTGGGAACACAGTACAATTTACCTGTGTACATGAACCGGCCTTAACTCTTAAGAAAAACCAATGTTATAGTTGAATTAAAATTCATTTATTTGTCTTTGACGAGACTGATAGCCTCTCTACAACCGGGCTCTACAATCATTTTCTCGTTCTCGTCTGAGTCAAAAGCAAAATACAATAAGATCTGTAGTAAGTGGTTCCGAGTCCAAACTGGACTTTCTGCTTTTGTAGTTTTGATGAATAAAGTGGATTACAACAGTACTGCTTGGCAGTTTGTTTGAAAATCTTATCGGACTGTTGTTCACTTGTTCAAGTTCGAAAAGCATTTCTTAAAAATCATTGGAAAGCATGTATTGAACTTTATAGCTAAGAATAATTTTGACGAAATATATTGTAAACTGAACCAAAATTCAAGAGTGAAAGCTTTTCGGCTCTAATACCGGTACGTTTCTTCAAAACAAAATCTTTTTAGGAAATGTCAACATTTTCAACCTGAAAAAGTGGAGTAACTCTCAACAACAAACAATCTTAACAGACAAAAACATGTTAAACAATTTAAAGATACCTTTTGTCAATTTCTTCTCAAATGTCTTGCAGTGGATCCCGAGCTTGACTGAGCTGTTGCAGCTAACCTTTTCTCTTGGCTCTTGCCTTCACACTTTTCAAGATAAGAGTTCAGTCTAAATAACACTTCACCACAGCTCTACTACAACTACTTTTTAACCCCTAATACTATAATTACAGGACTCAAAATAAGCTTCAGCACATGCTTAATAACGCAGACTTAACGCACAGAAAAAAGGCAAAATTATGTTCACTTTGTCTAAAAGAAGTGGAGTGGCAAAAATATGCAGCGTCTGTCACAAAAAGAGCGGGAAAACGCCACGCTTTTGATTGGCTGAATCAGAGGGCTGAATGAAAAAGGCGGGAAACAAGCTTGTGCAGACGTTGACAAAACACAGGTGGCCCAAGCTACTAATCCGTATACATATCGCAATTTTAAGCAAATGTATGGGAAATTTGAATTTCCCCTATAATGTTGCGAAAAACAATAAAATTCACCGTTTACCTCAGGTTTCTCGTGTAGTTGTGACTCTTTGTGTTTATGACGGATTTTGGAGTGGTTTGGACGCGAATTGAGGGGCTGCGAGAAAATTGAAAATCGTAGGGAAAAGATTGAGTAAAAGTTGCACACTTCCAAACGGACCGACCCCAAATCAAGCCGCCGTAAAACTCCAGAAACTTAAAATTTCTGAAGTATTCTTCCAAATCCCACTTCCCTGATAGATTTCAAACTAATCTCATCCATACCTGACATTTCTACTCGCAGCCCTTCAATTCGCGTCAAAACCATTCCAAAATACCCCGCGAACAGAGACCTCTCAAACCGTGGGGTTGTCAATACATACACTTATTAAATAAATAAATAAATAAATAAATAAATAAATAGATAAATAGATAAATAAATAAATAAACAAATAAATAAATAAATAAACAAATAGATAAATAAATAGATAAATAAATTAGTAAATAAATAAATAAGTAAATAAATAAATGAGTGAGTGGCAAATAAATAAACTGAAAGTGAAACTGTAAACAAACAAACAAATGAATAAATACAAACACACAAACACACATACACACATACATAAACACATACGTACATACGTACGTGCATACATACATACACACACATATACATCATATAAACATACATACATACATACATACATACATATATAAATGAATAAATAAATAGTAAAAAGTTTCATCAATATCTCGCCCTGAAACAAATATTTTGTTATGGCTCCGAGTCCCAGACTCAAATTATTCATAAAATTAGTTCTTAGTTGTGGGCGATCTGAGCATCACTATTTTATATGGTTGTTTTTGAAAAAAAAAAACGTACAAGTAAAGAAATTTAGCGACATTCGAACCTAGTGCCCATAAGCGGAAGTTTATGACGTTCGGCAAAACTCGGGGGTGGAAGCGGAATCTTTTCAGTATGATAATTCGTGATTCCCAGATATTTTTCGACCAATGATTCATGATT
>JAOEJI010382419.1:0-10379 GCA_025448255.1 Umimayanthus chanpuru
TTGGGTATGCACCCCCCCCCCCCCCCCTCCATGAGAAATCCTGTCTACGGGCCTGACACAAACATGAAACAATTATTTGACTCTTGTCCGAATAATCAAAGTCATCAGTCCATAAAATGTTCAACTGCCAAGTGTTGCACATCAATATCAAACCAGCTTATTTGGTGCAGTTAAGGTTGATGGACATAATTGCTAACGCTCAACGGGATAGGGATTCTTATTTTTGCTGTTACAACTAGAATATCTCACAAATACAATCCAGAAAGATATATCTACTTTTTGCTGATTTCAATAATCTCGTGTTTCTAGGTGAAAAAGCTTATAAAATATTCTCTTCAGACAAAACATTTGATTGATTATAAACTAATAGTAGCTTTCTGGACACCAGGCTGATAAATGAAGCAGCTCGTGTTAGCGGTGTATTCAGTATTATCCCAATGGTGCCTTGCCCCGGGCTATACAAGGTAATGTGCTTTCATTATATCCAGAACACCACATTAGTATCAATTAAATAAATTAATGGAAAAATACTTGTAACTGTTGCCTTATGTTCACGTTTGCGCTAAGAAGCTTTGCTCACAGCAGGGATCCTCTTTAACGCACTTTTCTCAAGGCAAATTTAGTGTAGTACCAACAGGACGACATTTTCTGCTGGCGCTTGCTTCATCAAATTCGTTCCGGTGCGTTAATGATTATTATCAATAGCGAGAGGTCAGGTGTTGCTTGTGCTCCCACAATTGTTACCCAAGCGTCGTTACTGATTTTTCCTCAAGATAAAGCCATAAAACGCTAGATACAGAAAATGAATACAAAGACACGTATTTGTGTCGATTCGCTTTTGTAAAAATAGTTTATTTGTATTATGAAAAGGGAGAAAGTTAATTTAGGTATTATACGACAACGTTTAAGCATGCGACTTTGCGACTGCGTTCAAAGCAAATGTTTTGCATTTCTAGCAGTTTTACACGAGTGGCAGCGCTGCCAAGTGAACAGAACTTACTGAAAGACCCCATGGATGCTCAAGCTGTGTAACTCTTCTATTTATTGTGGCAGGTCATAGTTTTTTTTTTAATCTTTTACTTGCGGCAAAGTATAAAGTATAGTAAACTTTCAACAAAGATGTTTACCGAATACCCTGTACAACGGTTTAAGTTTGGAACTGAGAACAATGGAACACGTGCTGAAATGTGACAATTGAACTCCGGATCAGCAGTGTGTCTGCAAATAAAGGTTTTCCTCCTCTTGTGCAAACCGATTATAAATTAAACTAAAACCGATCCCTGGCCACTTCAAAAATAATCTGAAACTCTAAAATGTTTTTGTGAAAACCTAAATTGTGTCAAGATAACCGCTGGACCATTGTGGTTTTAGTCGAAGTATTCCATCAAGTTATAACATAGCATTAATTGCGTGTAATTATCAATTCATTATCTGTAATTTGTCAATTTTGCCTTCTGTCTCCAAACAGAAACTGAGACTGAAAATGTTCTGTCACGTTCTGCCGCTCTTCATACTCATACACTGCAAGCGTTTTGTGTTTTGCCCCCAGAGTTATTACAGGATCTATAGGAGGCATACCCACTCGTTTGAACGACGTGTTAAAACTCAAACCTTGTTGGAGAAAGGTAGAAAGTGCATAGCTTCTCAAACTCGTACAAAACAAATATGCTATAAATTTGGGATATCTTAATAGAGTAAGGCAATTTCAGTACGAACTCAAAGATCGGACGTTGTACAACTCAGGTGAATCATTGGAACTTAACAACAACAAAAAAAACTGATGCGATGCAGAGAGATTAAAAAATATACAACTTGTTTATCATAAAGTTTCTTTCTTGTTCATAACTTTACATCGATTGTTGATGCTTAAGGACTAATGCTTAATCACTGTCAATATTTCGCCGACAAATTAAGTTGGGGTGGACCGCAACTTCGCTTCGACCTTGTTCTTTGAAGGCATACACTGCCATCACAGTTGGAAATGGTATGTACAAATGTAGAATTTCTCCCTATTTAATTAAAAAACAATCTTCAAGTTTCTTGACATTTCTCATACATTTGCTATCCTCTTTAACCTTGTACACTTTGCGTTGACTCATAATTTATGTTTATAGTCTAAGCACAAACTCCGTGAAGTGTAGTTGAGGAATCGTATTCTGGATGGCCTTCCTTTACAACAGAAAAGATGATTGTTAGAAAAGCTTCACTGCATAACTGATAGCAACAATTAGATCTAATAAACTCGACACTTTATTTTTAAATCAGTGTCGCCTCAATTGAGAGCTCCTCTTAAGAATTCAATGAGTTTGTTTGCCATTGCGTTTACAACTAATAAGCGGGGCAACACGTGCCAAACCCAGCTCGGATTTGGGAGCCAAAAAACTGAAGTGCAGTTGCCCGGTGTTGCACGCGCCTTCCTTTAGAGCAGTTTAAATTAAGTTCTGTCTTTCTTTTCTCTCTTTTTCTCGATTCTTACTTCACGAAGGCACTTCGACAAGCCTTTTGAGAAAGACAAAAGAGAGCGTTTTAATTATGAATACCCTGCAGTGTGGTTTTGTAGTCTCTTGTCATGGCTTGTGATTAAGCGGCGACACGCTGGAGGCCACGGTTAAGCTTTGCAAGCAACATTTCGTTTGCCATCACTCGTTTATTCAGCAGTGTAATTAACTGTATGTCATGATCATTACGAGAAGTTACGGAACAACAGAAAGCTTAGGAAATTGCTATTTTATTGACAAAGAATGAACGTCAACATTATATCTTGGACGATGCGGTGTGGTTTGTTCACGTATTTACCTTATGTGAACAATTCGCACAGAGTGGCCTCTTTCAATTAATCTGACAAAAAGGATCACCAAATATCTTACTTTGTTCCTCCAGAGTTGCAAACTGAATGCTTATTATGGCACTAAGCCACGATTAGATCCTTTCAGTCGCTGCTTAAACTCTTATATAAAATTATTGTTAGATTTAATTCTAAAAGTTTTCGCTGCTAAAACTAAAACTGTTTCTATCTGCAATTACAAGTCAGCAATCGATTTTGGATAGTATGTGCGTTTCTGTGTTGCTCTGAAAACACAGTATGTATTTCTTGTTTCATTATGCAAGCTATATACAACATATTTGCAAGTTGTTTAACAGGTAACTGTAAAGAAATGTCCCTTTCGTTGAAAAGGTTCTCAGTAAAAACTAGGAGAGTTGATGTTTTAGTGAATGAAGATTTCTTAATTGTTGGACACAGAAGAACTTTGAGCACCAAACGTGTTCACTCTACACATTGTTGAAGGAACAATTCTTCACTTTTGCAAACGTCTCCAACTTTGTAGTTAAAACTAACAAACCGGACGTGTCCATATATTACAATGTTCAAAGAACAATTAATATTCTAATTAATTAAATTAATTAATTAATGCCATCGGACTGATAGCCGTTAGGTACAGTCCTTGTACTGTCTTGCCATTTTTCGATCTACAAAGCAGTCATTAATCGTAGCTGTCAACTTACAAATAACAAATAATCTGCTTTTCTATTCTAAAACTTGTACCATTTAGGGAAATACAATTTTTGCTTTTAACTGTATAAAGACGACCATAACAGTAGATTTTGTTTGGCTTCCCTTTCCCAGTAACTAAGAATATTCTAAGATTTAATCAGCGCGAAGAGATCTCAGTAAAACATTGTCCATTCTTGGTTAAAACGTGTACACTTTTGTTTGCAACCTCTAAATTACTTGTCTCGAAAGAAGAGCGGAGACTTCAAGACGTCAGGTTTAATGAGTCGAGGATTTCACATTGGGAGGTCTAAGTGTCGGGAAACGAATCACAATAGTCTTCATGTGGCGCTTTTGTTTAACCTTTTTCGCGCACCTCATTTATTTCCTCAGGAAATAAGTCAAAAGGTTTGTGATTTTCATTTTACAAGCTTTAATTCGTTTGCATATTAAGTTGTAACTAGAGTAAACTTTTCAAAAAGAAACGTTGAAAAACTAATTTGTTAACGCGTGTAATATGATTCTCAAAAAAAGTTTCGTAAATGTTTCACTAGGTGTTTTTTGGCTTACTTGACTATTATCCATGTAAGATCTATGCTTTTAGTTCAAAATAGTTGTCGCACAAAAGGTGACAAAATAGTTCCAGCACGGCTAGTTTTTGAAATTCTGCGAAGTAACCTTTGGTTAAAATATGTATGATCACTGTTCACAGGAAAATCTTTTGAAGCTGCTTTCTCAAACTAAAATTAAACAAGTTAAATAATCAATTCAGTTGTATGGGATTTTGAAAATTATGAATTACTTTTCCGTTTAATAATAAGCTTAAGGCAACAAAGAAAAGGGAAAAAGGGAAACCTTTTCCTTCAAGGAGCTATTTTGTAAATAAACTTAGAACACACTTAAGTTTTGTCTTACCTTCCTCCTTTATCACGGAATCCTTTTGCAAATGGATTGTGATCAATTTTCATCTGTATCAACTGCAAATAAAAAAACCAAAATATTAAAAACAGTTTATAAACCTTTTGTTTCAGTTTTAAATAAACGCAAGTACCATTGAATGACTTTATTGAAAGAGATATGTAACTATTCTCTACTTCCCCCTTAATCCAAGATAGTAGCAATTTGACAGTCACTATGAGTTTGTTTCTATATGCAACCAGAAATTAACTCTGTCATGAAGTGGCAGAAAACCTTTCCCAAACGTTAAATATGGGAAACATATGTTTTAATACAGTCTTTTCTTCATATTCACTTTTCAACATTTTATCGGTTCTACATGTTATTGTACATCTGTACCGAGCACTTAAAAACAAATAAATGTTTAGTTATGTGTGTATTAACGTTTTCTTGTTCTGAACAGTATCCTCTATACACAGATTTACAAGTCGAAGGCTAGCATCTGGTATAACAACCGCTTTTTTCTCCCCCAGCAAGATCAATTTCTGAATTTACTAAGCGCTTAATCGGAAATAGAAACAAGAGGATTAGACAGTCATCAAGTCATTTTCTAAGTCATAATAAGTTTCAAGGTTCAGTTTGTTTGCCACTTCAAAAGAAGAGATTGACACGCGGGTACATTACAAAACTATTAAGACAGCGGTGAGGCGGCCATAAGGAAAGCACAGGGCCCCAGGGGTCCCACTCAGCTATTTTAATGACGGGGGGGAGGGGGGGGGGGGGTCTTACAGATGTTCATATTTTATACCCAAAAAAATCCCAACTCCAGAATTTGTCTACCCAAAAAAATCCCTACGTTTCTTAGCATACCCCCAAAAATCCCACACCAGCAGTAAATTGCGATTATGTTGTTGTTGTTGATCTACGCTGAGGAAAAATACAATACCCCAAAAAATCCCTGTGTTTTTTTCGCGACCCCAAAAAATCCCTTTTGGCCAAAATTTCAGACCCAAAAAAATCCTTCGGACCTCCCCGTCAGTAAAATATGTGAGAGGGGCCCCTGGGCATAGGCCGTTATAAATTACAGCAGCCTAAATGAGTTTTATACATTACAAGTTGCATGGTAGCATAGAGATGGGCAAAAAAATAACGCATAGATGCATAATCTATAGCTAACAGAAAAGAGAAGAAGTAATGCTGTGTCGGCTAGAGCTGGATTGTGACGTTGTTTCTGAGTCAAGAACTGAAAGTTTTCTGACCTCTTTGGTCAAAGAATCAATTTTTTATGTACACTATCCAAGAAGGCAGATAATGGGACTTAAAACAAATACTTAAAGCTGTCTTTGCAAGATAAATATAGTACTGACTGTTGTTGTTGTTGTTGTTGTCAGGTTGTTATTGTTGGTGTTGACTACACAACTCTTTCTACGGTGTATGTATGAAAAGAAAAGAAAAATATATTTTTGGTCTATGGCATGAGAGAAAAATGCAATAGCTTACCGTCGAAATCTGTTAAACTGCTCCTGAATAAGTCTTGATAATGTTAGCGATTCTATTCATGAAACTCTCCTTCCCCCCTCCCCTCTCTCAACCCCCAAGACAATGTATGGACAACATGCTACCTCCTCGTTCTGGTACGTGGTAACTGCTATAAATACTGTCTCGGGGAACAAGTACGTTGCACAGGAAACTTTGGCGCCGTCTTGAGACTCTTCAACGACGTGAATACGAGGCTGGTATTTGCGGTTTGGGCTGAGATGAAGCTACAAAAACAAAAACAGTTACTTAGGTTGCTTTCCATTTTTACGGTCTAACCGGTGAGACCAATCAAATCTTAAGTGGAACGCATAAGTATTCAGACCTTGTTCTGGCCAGAATGGACCTGTTTATGGATCAAAGCCTTTCAGATCTCCCGCTCCGGTCGGCCAAAGCGCGGAAATTTGGAGAGTTGTGGCGGGAAAAATGTACGCGCGCCTTGGACCTTTCAATTTAAACTGGTCAGAATCAGTTCTTTTTGGCCGGCCAGACTGGGCAAATGGGAAGCGACGTTGGCAAACGTGTAAAGATAAAAATAATTGATAGAACAGAAAGCACTTAAGCATATACAAACTGGAAATTTGGGTTTAGTCAGCGGACGTGGGAATTTTTTTTGTTAGAGCAGTATTTGCGTCAACCAAACGGTGCAATAATTTGTTTGCATTTGGGAATCGGGTGCTGTGCTTCCATCCTGTACCACTGAAATTAAGCCTGCCTTAACAGGAAACAGGAAGGAAAGAGAAGTACCAACCTATCATTCCTTGAGTGTTCTTTAATCTTACAACAGAGAAAACAGGACAAGCCTTTTTCGTTCTTTTTTGTGTGAAGATATACAGTGTTAGTTTTTCTCTGAAAATGTTGAAACGTAATCGGAGAGGAGTCAACCTGCGTTTTGAGATATCGGCAGGCAGTCAATTAGCAAACGCGCTATATATCTTGACAGGCAAGTCAGTCAATGAAGTAGCACGTAATATCAGTGTAGTCTTTTTTCAAATGTTATTAAAAGCATTACATTAACTTGGTCAGTTAATCAAAACGTTAGCGGAGTTGAAATGTTTAATTGTCCACCCCATGCATGTTTTTCTAAATCAGAACGAAGTGTTTTCTTAAAGAAAATTATATTAGAGAAAAATGAAATTAATCCTTATTATGGAAAGTCATTTATAACTACAAAGGAAGAAACAGTTCCACAGATATGGACAAAGACTTTATCGCTAATTAATCATTCAAAATGTGCGAGCACTCGCCATAAAAGTTAATTATCTTTCATAAGAGCTAAGACATTTTTCTGCATTAAATTAATGTGAAAAATCTTGGTACAAATGGAAATAATTATCGTCCCTTTAATTTCCTTGATATGAAAACGAAGTGTTTAACACCTTGTATGTTGTATCGCAAGACAAAACATTTTATCTCAATACACTTAGTATAAAAGTTATTGTACTTCATACGAGCAGAGAGCGTCTTATTTACTTTTACACCGGAAACGAAAGTAGCCGGGTGATGAGAGACTACTTATAGAACTATTAACGAACACACGGGACTATTTCCAAACTTGAAACAATAAATAATCAACAACAACAACAAACGCCACGGTTGCTTTTGTTGTGTGTGCCTGCTTGAATAAGGCTTTTTGTACTTCTGTAAAAAGCTTCATTTTGAACGGCTTGAAGATGATGTGTTGTCTGGCACAGAACGAAACATGGTAACAAAGCTAATGGATTAATACTCATAGGTAACAATAACATTTAAACTTTTTCGTGGCATTTTCTATTCTTATTCAATTTTACTTGATTTCGTAAAGAAAATAAAGGCTATAAATGCCGCTCGAAGAGTTACCTCAAAATAATAGACATTATAAAAGTACAAGTAATAAAGTATAACATAATGAAATAGAACAAAAGTAATATTCTTTGTTATCGGCAAACTTCCGAAAAACTTTCCGTGCAAATGAAAACTTTTAAATTTAGCTTTAAAGCATTTACTTTTTTATTTTTTTAGATCAAAATTATGGTTTATAAGATCAATTTGCTGTGTGAAATAAAACGGCTGTCATTGTTCGCCCAACAACGCTATGTTTCATCGAAGCGAATGAGTTGCAGATGAAATATAACCAGCAGATCTTTGTGTTAGTCGAGGCAAAAAAATATCTTAATCTTTTAGAACCAACACATAAACTGGAGTAAAAGAATCTTTGACCAGGGCGATATTGTTGGGTTGTTTGCAACACCGCACTTTATTTACGAGCTGCGAGCGGAAAAACTGTATTTAGTCACGCAGTCATTCTAAGCACTAAAACACCGTATTTCTTTAATACAAAACATTTATTCGTATTTTTGTAGCTTTTGAGCTATGTATATTGTACTTTGAAAGTTGTATTCTCTTACGTGGGAACAAAAGAGTAAATAAAAGTTATGAAACACGAGAAAAAGTCTTTGAATGGACAAAGCTTTTTAGTATATGAATAACTAATTAGCTTGCATATTTTAGGAATTCACAAAAGTCGACAACTTGCCAAAGCTTCTAAAAGCAGATTGCGAGCACAATACTCTCTGAAGAGCTCAAAAATGTTGAAGACATATCTTGAATTTCTTAGTTGTTATTTAAATTGATTCAGATAGACGAAATAACCTATGTTTAACGAGAGATCATTTCAATGAAATATCATAAAAACTCATTGTAAATTCAGCGCATGCGCAAACACTAGACGTCTTTGAAACAAGGAACCACAAAAACTATGTAATGTTTACAAGTTCTCAAAATACTATAAATTAGCTATTTGCAAAATTTAGTATTTTTCAAGTTAAAATCCTGAACCTTGTTTTTACAATTTGTAAACATTTCGTTTTCAACTCAACTATTAAAGAAAGACAGAACCAACCTCTCCATCCTTAAAAGGTCCCGTTCTTCGGTTCGTTAGCCGCACTTTCTTGAAGTCGACTCCGTTCTTCATCCAGTAGGCGCCCGTGTGCACCATCCCATCAGCTTTGTACGTTTGGTAGAAGGGGAGGTGATGCATGTCGCTCGCCACACCGCTGACTTGCCACAAACTGTTGACAAAGGTGTAGTTATACCCGTCCACAGGCACGATGTCCATATGGACTGTGTAATGGCGGTGCGGCTCCATTCCTACCACAGACACGCACAGTGTAGGAAACATCCTCCTGAAAATAAAAAGATTCCTCTCAAAAGTGATTCCTTTCGCGCTTTATGTTAAAATCACTAATCACCATTGGATATAATGAAGAATGATGTGAGCTGGGATGACTTTGGCTCCTTGCTGTAGGCACTTTTGTAGGCACAAAAGTCAGGTTTTAAAGTAAAGAAAATTGAATCAGCTTTAAGGAGAACGTTGTTTGAATAATGCATGAGGCTTTGTCAGCGCTACTTGTTTCCTTTGCTTTTAACTTTTTAGGGAGTGTGTGTTCTTGTTCACTTTGCCATGTAGTGCTTTCACTCCAAATCAGGAGATTGAACCGGTGTCGTAACGAAACGCGTGGCCTTTCAGAGAATAAATTGCGATTCAAGTAATTGTTGCACGAGTTTCGTGACCCGTCTCTTAGAAAAATATTGTGATGAATGACATGCTTTCCCATTCGGTGTTCCCTTACTATACGTGTTTCATTAGCCGAAGCAAAACACCGTTCATTATCTCAAGACGCACAGACAATGCGCCACACCCTTGCAGCGAGGGGGCACGTGCAAAATACAATCTCTCCGTTAAGACCCATGACTAATTGTTTACTTAAACCGGCCCATGTGCCTGATCAAATACGTGATAAGCTGAAGAACTTTCAGTTTTTATGTCCTCAACACTGATTTCACACATAATTTTTCATCTAGATCTAAGTCTTTCTCACGTTTTGACAGAGTAACGAGATTAGATTGACTTTATGGTCTGTTGGAAGAATTCGTGGGATTACCTATCTCTATCGAGAAATCCCCACTGACACTGATTCAAAGTAATTAGATTTTGATTACATATAAATAAGATACTATTTTCCAATGTTCTCAAATGTTTAACAATGTCGTATGCATGCTGTTTTTGTTTCATGAGCACCTCGTTCATAAAAAAATCTGTTGAGGTTGAGATTTACCAAGAAATTTAGAGAAATGTATGGCTTGGGTTACGAACATATTCTAAGTTAGCCAAATCTTACACTGCGTAATGAGTACAATATAGAAACACGACGACACAGGAAGGAAATTTCTGAAATCAATTCGTGTTCTTACGTGGTGTAAGATATTATTGAGTGAAAACGTGTACGAATTTGTCAAACTTTTTATTAAGTGTCATGTGCAAATTTAAGATTTAACTCTACTTTAAATACCGGAAGGGGTATTGGGTCAAAATTAGCAATTACATTGAGGGGGCGAACTGGTCTCCTGTAAAGTAGCAGATCACAAATTCCTTTGTTTGCACATCTGAACCATATTTTCAATTTTACGAGCATTT
>JAOEJI010382530.1:0-10379 GCA_025448255.1 Umimayanthus chanpuru
GGGCTTACCTGGTTTATAGGTAGCTACGCGCCTGGCAAGGTACGGGCCGAGTAAGGCTGTTAATACAGCCTCTTGTTCTTATAAAATTGTTCTTATTAAAAAAAAGCGTGTACATGGACAATGCGATTCTTTTACTAATTAGTTATTCTCAATAAATTTCGATTTCAGCCTCAGTTTGTTCTTAATTTGTTCTTATTTTTTGGGCGATTTCAGCCTCAGTGTTTCGTGTCACTAGCTAGGTATTTCTGGTTTTGTATCAACGGGAAAGTATTAAAGTGGTCATCAACAAATGAAAGTTAA
Organism: Umimayanthus chanpuru; assembly: GCA_025448255.1. Taxonomy (NCBI): domain Eukaryota; kingdom Metazoa; phylum Cnidaria; class Anthozoa; order Zoantharia; family Parazoanthidae; genus Umimayanthus; species Umimayanthus chanpuru. Next base: position 301 of record JAOEJI010382530.1, read on the forward strand.
TCAATACGTCTGATCAAACAGCCATTTTGAAACCAAGAAACTGGTGTTGCCAACTGGAGTCAAAATTAGAATATTTGTATATCGTAAATAAACTTATTACAATTGAATTAGCTCGTTGTGAACAAGAATGGTTTCAGTGGTGTTTTGATCAAGTCGTCCCAGCATGCCATCGAGTTTTTTTAAACTATAAAAAATATTAAAATATACTTTGATTCGTTTGGTTTTTTCATCTTGTAACTGATATACGGTATTGTGTGAATTGTAGCGAACCAAATCTAACAAAACTATCAACAAATTCGCAAGTAAAAATTGCATATAAAATGAAGACAATTGTTATTAAATTTTACGTAAGAAATAAACTTTTCGACTATTAGGTTACGGAACAAGCTCTGTTAGAGATAGAACTTTTATACATTTAACCTATTTTACTGGCTTTCCTATATTTAAAACTAGGCTTGCTGAATCATTACTGGCAGAGAAAACATATACAATGATACACCAACGCTATTCATGCATGAGTACCGAGTGGATGTAACGATCAAGTATCCGGTTGTCCACATCCACTGCTAAAAACCAAACTGAAACTTCAATATTATACCTGTACCACAACAGTCAACAGTGCAGTGACAGAGAAGCCCAGGTTTAGTCTCAGCATTGTTCCCAAAAAATGTCATTCTTGAAATAATATCAGGCATGTTTATCTCCTTTCCAGTCCTCAGTGCCTTCCCACTTCTATATTTCTTCACTTTTATTACTGATCAACCGCTTATTCAGTGAATATATAGTTGCTCAAGTTTAAAAATTTGAATACTTATGCGGCTCTTCAAAGAGTAGCATCAAACATCGAGGCAACCTATACTGCAGTATTAAAATGGTGGGTATTAGTTTCAAACTACAGTACGGTTTACAAACCAGTTTATCAACTACATGTATAGCTATCTATTTCTAAAATGCTGGATTTATGCATTAATAATTAAATGTCTTAATTCTGTTTTGATTGATTGTCATTTTGTAAAAGCGATTATTGCGAAAAAATGATATTCCCGATCGCGAGGGGCCCTGGCCCTGAGGGTTCAGTTGCAGCACGAAACTCGTTATTCAATTGTTGACAAACACCAAAACAAAAAAAATGTATGTGTGTACATGTTGAAACCACAGAATAACCAAAGCGACGTTTCTAACCTGGCAGCGATGTGAAGAGGAGTCGATTCCCTGCCATCCGTTGATCTTATGTTCACTCGCGCGCCATGGTTGATCAATATTTCAACAGTTTCGCGATTCCCACTCCGAGTAGCATAGTGTAACACTGTCAACCCTCTCTCGTCCGTTCGATTCAGTTCTTCGCTGTTAACCCTTCCTACAGCGAAACTCAGTTTAATCGGATCGCCTTCGTGAACTGCTTCAAATAAATTATTCACGCGTTCACGGAGTGACTTTGGTACAATCGGTCCAAGTTCAACATTTCCGTCGTTTGTCTTTGACATGGTCGGAGACTCGGGCCCCAGAGAAATGCTTCGTTCACTCATTTTCGCTGATACTCATATCACTTTCAAGTTTTCTATCAATCTAGTAACAAACTCTTATGTATCGAAACAATTATTTAGTGTGTCTGCCCCATCCACAAATAAATTACATTAATATTCTCGATCACCCGCGCAACGTGTAACTTTGAATATTCACCTAAAACAATGTTGATCATTCAGCTGAAACGGACCTGTGACCTGGTAACCGGATAATCCGATGCGACTTTCAGAAGTGTTGAATAACAAAACGAATATGCACCATAAAAACTGAGGGAAAATTCCAATCGCCTGAGGTGTAGTTCAACGTATTTACTAGTACTTAGAGTAGCACCAGTTCTTGTGCCCACGGGCAAGTGAACGAGCACAAAATACCAACAGGTAACACGTTCGGTCGGTCGGTCGCAGGCAACTCTCAAGTCAGTGCACAGTCAAGAGGGAGAGTGCAAAGTGACCAATCGAAACACCTTGAAAAATGGTCTTCACTTTATAATTTATGTTTTTGAAACAAGGTCTTTACTTTACGTTTATGGAAAAGGTCTTTACTTTAATCTTTATGCTTTTGCAAAAAGGTCTTCACTTTATATTTTTTTAAAAGGTCTTCACTTTACGTTTATGAAAATAGGTCGTCACTTTATGTTTCTTGATAAAAGGTTTTCACTTTACGTTTACGAAAAAAGGTCGTCATTTTACGTTAATGAAAACAGGTTTTCACTTTATGTTTCTGAAAAAAGGTCCTCACTTTGTGCTTTTGAAAAAAGGTCTTCACTGTATGTTTTTCAAAAAAGGTCTTTTTTACTTTATGTTTTTAAAAATGGTCTTCACTTTATGTTCTTAAAAATGGTCTTCACTTCATGTTCTTAACAAATGGTCTTCACTTTATGTTCTTAAAAAATGGTCTTCACTTTATGTTCTTAAAAAATGGTCTTCACTTTATGTTTTGAAAAAAGGTCCTCACTTTAGATTTTTGAAAAAAGGCTTTTCGATCACTTTATGTTTTTTGAGCAGGAGCACTGGACAGCGGCTATGCATGTGAACGCCACTGTGAAAACTCTTCTAGCCTTGACTTCAAGCTTTGATCGGGCTCGGTCATACTCTGACACCTGTACTATATTATGTTTTGTTATTGCTTTTTAATTTTATTATCCTTTCGGACTACTCAATGATCTGAAAACTTATAAAATTTGCAACGTCTGGAACCAACGTTTACGTTTATTCACCTCATTTACAATGTAATGTAATGAAACTTTATTATTTATTTTTACAGGGTAGCCCATTCAGTGCAAGACTGGTCTCCAGAGGGGCCCTGTATCTATAAACTATATATTTACCTGTTTATAAATGTATAATTTCTGTCTATCTATCTACATTGGCTATAACACGATCTTTAAAATGACAAAAAAGAAATAACCTTCATTATCTATACCACGATCTTTAAAATTATAAAAAAAGAAAAACTTACATCTTTTCAAAATGACATCTCACAAGGCTCTTGAAAGAAGAAAGTGATAAAGTATCTTCAATATGTGCAGGAAGAGAATTAAAGAGCACTGATCCAGAGAATCTAAATGTACGCTTTCCAAGATTAATTTAGGCGTAGGTAGGTGAAGGTCAGATTTTCTTCTAGTGTTGTGAGTATGAAAACAGGAATTTCTAGTGAAATAGCTACTTAAATATTCTGGAACTACATTATGTAAACACTTAAAAACAAGCACGCATTTATGAATTTTACGGTTTATCTCCAAATCAGTCCACTTCAGGATGTCAAAAGTATCTCTAAATGACTCCCGCCGGAGAATAATGCGGACTGAAAGATAACCCATGATCACCACAACGCTTTTATTAAAACAACCTACAAAAGTATCTTAAGTTTTGTGCGTGCAGGTTTTGAAGCTATGTAAAACATTCGCACAAAAAAGAAAACTATCAAAACTTGTTGTTCAACCATCCGAAACAGGTAGCCCAGCTGGAGAGTTAGTATTTACATGTAAGTAAGAGCGATATGGCTGATGGAGTCGATTGTACAAAAATCGGTTGTATGTATGGGAATAAACGTAGTGTTTCAATCGTTCGAATATTTATTGAACTCTTTGTTCCTTGCACCTTGCTTGAATGTACATTCTGGGGGCTTTAGTCGTTTGGATGCAATTTCCAACTGATTTTGGGGACCTTCCACCAATTTCCGACAGACTCAGGCGCAGACGCCTCCTGTTAGCCGGACACTGCCTAAGCTATAAGGGCAGAGGATGAGATCATTTCATCGCTCCTCCTGTGGAACTGTGGAAGAAAAACATCCCGATTCGCAGCCGCAGAATTACTTTTCCTCAAATGTTAATATCGAGGACACGGGCATTGGCCCAGCGGATCTGAGTAATGCTATGCTCGACCGAGACCTGTGGAAAACTGTTGTGCAAAACATCCCAGCCAGTGGAACCGAAGGATGATGAGAACAGATTTGCATTTCGCTGTTCCCCTTGACGTCGTGTAATGCGGGAAAAAAAGAAATGAATTACTGAGAACTACCTGTAAATCGCCTCAAGTGGCCCCAGCAAGACACAAAGAAACTCTAGTTGATGTAAAACAGTAAAGAAGCGTTATGTTCATTATTTGCACCAAATCTGATTAACGATTTCATGAATACGAACATGTATTTCTATACAAAGTCTTATAAAATCGACTCAATCACCCTCGTCACTCCACAGTCTACTTGCAGCTGAATATTAACTCTCAGCTTTGTCGGACAGATGCAACAGGAAAAAATTTTAATTTTAATTGTTAAAACTTAAAAGTTTTATATAGTTCTCATTAGCATGTAGATCAACTTCGGGTTAACGCTTTTTTAGGAAACGCGAAACAACACCTGTGATTAGAGAAGCCAATTGGGATCAAATACAACAGGGTTTTCTGCGATTGAAGGTTAAAACAATTATTTTTATAAAAAAAAAAAGGCCCGTTTAAGTCACGCTGGACGATGTTGGAGAATAAGGGGTCGTCGGAAAATCGATTTGTTAACGCTTAACGTCAAATTGACGTTAAGAGCTCACCCCCTCCTCTCCCCTCCCTTAACGTTAATCCTATATTTTCCTATAAATACAGTATAGAACGACTCGTGACTGGACAACTGCCTTCAGTAACTGTCTTAAAATGGCCTTTTGAACAGTCGAACAGCCCATCGAAATGCATCGACACAGTTCGCGTTAAACACGAAAATATTATCATTACATACCATCTGTCGACGCACACACCATTTGTAGTCACAATAATCTTCCACTTGTAAAGGTCAACTAATATGATAGTGATAGTAAATTTATTTTGGTAACAGCTGCTTTGCACTTCTTGTTTAAACATCACTTGTTGCTTTTTCTTACCATTTCATTCGTTTTTCTCATTTTTTCTTAACGTCAATCCCAAACCCATGAGACACCCCCTCAATTTGATGTTAAGCGTTATCAGATCGATTTTCCGACAGCCCCTAAGTTTGAACCAAATCAATTCAAGCACTCCAGTATCACCCCACACCATACAGCTGGGCCGCTCAAACACGTCCAACATGTTATGTCCAACAATGGTGGCTGACCTCTTGGATTCGTTTAAAAGAACATATACTACACTCTTATATATATCTTAAATACTTTAAGGATTTCAGCCTCAAATGTTCTTGAAACATTCTTAAACATAGATGTTAGTATTGGGTGTACATTTGTTATTTACCAACCGGAAAAATAAATACGCTGTATTAGTTAGCCGCTGCCCTGGCCGGCAAGAAAGCAACGTAATAATAAATAAAAATTATTTTAAAAAACAAAGTTGTACGTGCACAACACAATAGGAGATGTTGCACTGCCGAACATTACACGCTTTTTTTTAATAAGAACCAGTAAATTTTGGCCGAGCCTTGTTGTTCTTAATTTTTTAGGAAATTTCAGCCTCAATTGTTCTTATGCTGTTCTTATTTTTAAAAGTACTCATAAGAACAACAACAGTAAGAAATAACTCTTAAAATATTCCAAATATACCTAACTTGTGGTGATCAAGCCAAATACATCACAATGGAAATTAGATCGATCTCAACATTTGGAGTATTTCAACGCTCGATACAGTCAAATTTGATGAAAAAAAATAGAATTTATTAAGAAAAGTAAACTTTGCATTTATGATTCCAAATCCCAGCCTGGATTGTTTTTACTTTGTTCTTAATTTTTGGCCAAATTTGAGCCTCGTTGTTCTTATAAAATTGTTCTTATAAAAAAAAGCGTGTAGTCGAGAAGCAAATTATTTCCATGATTTTGTGCAGTATCCAAAAAAAAAGTTCTTCGAAACTCCTCAGCCTCGGGTAAGCTCTTGGCATGTTGTTAATTTTTTGTCTTTTTGAGCCTCACACTTATAAAAAAAGGTTCGTGGCCAGTTGACGGAAACCGACGTCAGTTTAGAAGATACTTTAGCCACTTCATTTTAGTAGCTGTTAAGTATATATAGTTATATGGAGAGGCCATTAATTTTCATTTTATTAGCTCACATGTCGAATAAACGCGAGCTGCCTGTAGACAAGATCGCACTTGGCCAAGTTCATTAATTTTGATGGTTACTCAAACATGGGTTTTCTTCAACGGAAACTATCTGGAACTCCAGTGCTGTTCAGCTTCCGCTAATTACCTCTCGGTGAAATGTGTATTGTTCTTAAGCCATTAATGACGATAACGATTAAAAACGCTCCCCTATCCAATCAGAAATTAGTTGTGGCTTTTGCTCAATAGATCTATTGTACTTCTTAGCTATAAATCTTTTCCGTTGTTGCTGTTAGCTTTGTTGTTCAACTGAAGCCAGAAGTTGTCAGAACAAGTCTGGGACTACTCGCCAAGAAGAAGAAGAAGAAGAAGAAGAAGAAGAAGAAGAAGAAGAAGAAGAAGAAGAAGAAGAAGAAGAAGAAGAAGAAGGTAAACACTTGATTGTTAATGAGAGTAGTTGTTAGCTGCAAACACTTTTTAAAAACTGTTTGTCTTTTTCTCAATTGCTTCAACTTTTTTTTAGCAAGACAACACATTTGATACCATTACCGATTACTAGCAACGCTTTAGACTTCAAGACAAGAAAATGCCCTCGCGACATTGGAAAGGAATTTAAAACTTGGGCTTTCGTTATCAATCTCCGAAAAATTTTCAGTTGAACAATTATTTCAGTTCAATAAAATTAACACTCGAATGTCTACCTTGATATCGCAACTTTTTAACTAGGTTTTTGTTTGAAAAAGGTTACTTTCTAAAGCAAACAAGAAACTTCAACATTTGTGTAGGTTCGTGCAAATTTGCAATTGCAAAACTGTCTTGTGATAATATTGAGACAGAAAACCAGACGGCCAAGAAAACAACATACGTTTTTGAACGAGAAGAAGTGTCCTTTCTTGCAGTAGCGCTCTGAATAGCGCTGATGTTTTCTTTTTTTCTTTTTTTGTTTCTGTTTTTTTTCAACAACAAATTTTATTTTTACATTTCACTGTTCTAGAATTATATTACAACAAATACTATATCTAGATATAAATTGATGTAAAGGGAAAATAATTATATTACTAAATATAGCGATACATTTTGGAAACGTTGGAACGAGATAAGTATGGCGGGAGCCTAGATGGTGTTCTAACTTTTGTGGCAATTGTTATTTTAAAATTGTATTGATTTATTATGGCGTAAAATGACTGTTCTAGTTGAAATTGGCGTGTTATGAATTTCAAACACAGCTACCTTGAGCCTGAGATTGCAACCGTTGCAACCGTTGAACCTTCTTCTCTTTACCTCTTGTTCCAGTAAAAGAAGAAACATGAAGTATCCTTTGGTGCTTTTGAGTGCTGCCTTTTTGTTGTTGATGATACGAAAGACGGTGGCTGGAGGGGTTAAGATCAAACTTCAGGAATCAAACCAACAAACCAATAAACGTTGGGGTTAGTATGCGATGCAGTTTTCCCACGTTAGTGTTTTGAATGATCCTATGCACGCAAGAAACGTTTGGCTGAATTGACCATTTATAAACGTATGGGGCAATCCCAGAAAATCTCGCGCGTCAGACCCAGTCAAAAGCCCCAAGTTATCTATCAGTTTCGCTCGTTGTTTTTTAATATACCTAAGTACATTGAAAGCTTATCACATGTGAATGTACTTATTAGCTAGATATTGTAGAGAGCTTGAAAGCAACTTCTTTGCTGAATATAACAACCAAAATTAGCTTGGTTGTTTTATACTGCATAACTGATTTAAAGGGTTCATTTCTTCAACGCTTGTAACTAGCCCCGTGCTTGCCTTCTGGGGTGGTACTTTTGAGCTGACACAAGACTGGCCACTAATTGGCTAGATCATATCACGTGGTAAAGTGTGTCGTGTAACATTAGTCAAGCATTCTATGAATCACCCAACTGAAAAGACAAAAATTTTGGAATTTGAATAATTGTCTCATTGTTGATGACTGATGAATCATTCACTCAAGACTCGTGGAAACTGCGACCTCTGTCAATGCATGGTTCTTCCATTGCCAATTACAACATACATCAATTTAATGAATTTCCTTAATTTTTTTCACCCTGAGGCATGTTCTTAGCATGTTCTTTGAAGAAGTTTAAAGTTTATAAATTTAAAATTTTGGGCGCGTTTTGTTCTCGAAGTAATTATCAAGTGAAAGTACTTCAAAATTTGATTTCCAAACCTGATAATACCATTATTTCGTTTAAAATATGCAACAACACTAAACTCAATACAGACAATACACGGTTATGCAGAAGTAACAAAAAACAAAGGCAGCAAAACGAGAGGAGTTGGTGAAGCTTTGTTAAACTACAAACAAATGTTTACCTTTATATGTTGCCGTTTACACTAAAGACAACAACACCAGACTCGTGTCTATTCGGCCGTTCAATGTATATCATTGAAATTGCTTACACTTAACGAAGCAAATCTGGGGACAACTGTAACGAATTATAATTGAATTCTGCGTTTCTCTGGCACTATGTATAAATGTCTCTCTGTGTGTATGCCTGTGTGTGTAAGTGTGTGTGTATTTGTACGTATGTATGTTTGTACGTACGTATGTATGTATGTATGTATGTATGTATGTATGTATGTATGTATGTATGTATGCATGTATGTAAGTACGTATATAGGTAAAACGATAAAGATAAAACTTTGTGCAAAAGAATGTGACCTTGATTTCACGCTTGGCGCGATCCTCAGACTAAAGTGAGTTGCAAATTAAGGATAAGTAAGGATGTTTATAGTTGCTCGCATAAAATTTGTTCCGGTGTCTGCATTTTGATATAAAAGTTCGGATCTCTTGTTTAATACTCAAGTATTTTAACAGAATGTAAGGCAACTGATGAAAGCCAAGTGGCCCCAACGTTTCGATTAAAAACAACAGCAAGATGTTTATCGTCCACTCCTTTTGTGCTGCCTATTTGTATATATACACACATATATTTATATACATGTACATGTATCTTGCTGGATTTTCAAAAAGGGTCTGATAAAGTTGGACAAGAACGGCCTACTTTTCTTGTAAAAAGACTTAAAAATACAATTTACGTTTTACAAATACTATTAACTCGAATCTATACAATTGCAGGAATGCAATAAAATGCCTACTTAGATATCAAATAAAAGTAAAATTGAAGATCAAAGGAAAAAAAAGATTAACATACACATTTATTGTCCCGTCTCCAGTTCCGGTAATTCCAAACGAGTGTAGAAGCTACAGAACGTTAGGTGAAGCTAACCGAGCCGTGACCCAGATGAACAAACCCGTGTTGTGTGACAGTTCCTTATATGGCTGGTACCGTTTCAGTGGACCAGCAGGAAACAACATGCCCACAACATGCGTTCCCTCCTACCGCTGTGGCACGCATGCTTCCGGATGGCTTACAGGAGGATTGCCCACACAAAGATATGGAGTGGTCACCAGAAGAGTTTGCTTCAACTGGCAAAACAACTGTTGCCAATGGAGTATAAATGTCCAAGTGCGAAACTGCGGCGGATTCAACGTTTATTTCCTTCAGAAGCCTCCAATATGCAATCTGCGATACTGTGGAACAGGGGGACAGGGAGGGCAAGGTAGGTTACATAGCTATCATCAGCAGCAGTGTTCACTATGTCTTTAATGCTCATCAATTTCGGTTTAATAGCTAACTAAGATAAACTAAATTAAAAATGAGGACAAAAAAGACAAACATAACACAACACAATACAATACAACCAATACAATACAATACAATACAAAACAAAACAATACAGTACAGTACATAACACAATATAACATAACACAAGTCAACAAAACATATCATAACACTAACAAAACATAACATAACATGACATGACATGACATGACATGATATGGCATGGCATGGCATGGCATAACATGACATAGCATAACACGAGAAACATAACATGATATAACAAAACATAACATAACATCTATCATATCACAGCACGACACAACATAATAATAATAATAATAATAATAATAATAACGATAATAATAATAATAATAATAATAATAATAATAATAATAATAATAATAAATGTCTTT
>JAOEJI010382863.1:0-10372 GCA_025448255.1 Umimayanthus chanpuru
TTATTACTATTATTATTATTACTATTATTATTAATATTATTATTATTATTATTATTATTATTATTATTATTATTATTGGGACTCACTTGTCCCAAACAAACCTGTGCGGAGGAAATCCCCTTATCTGGTTCGGCTGAATTACTTGGTCTCGGAATGCAGCTGTTAAGAATCGTCTGCTGCAATCGTTTTGTACCAAGCTGATGGGTTAAAGAAGTAGATTAACTAAGACGTGCTTATAGGGTTTTTAAGTGTTTTCACTGTTTCTAAGCTCAGGAGCACTGCTATAGTCAATCTTCACTAAATTTTTTATCTGGACGAGTTTTACACCCCAATGCCCCATATTGGATTTTTAGGTGTTTTCAATCTTTCTTAGCTCAGAAGCGCTGTTACAGTCAATTTTCACTAAGTTTCTCATACGGACGAGTTCCCCACCCCAATACCACATATTGGCTTTTTAAGTGTTTTCAGTGTTTCTGAGCTCAGGAGAGCTGTTATAGTCAATTTTCACTAAGTTTCTTTTTTGGACGAGTCTGACACACCAATATCGCATATTGGGTTTTTAAGTGTTTTCAGTCTTTCTAAGCTCAGGAGCGCTATTACAGTCATTTTTCAGTAAGTTTCTTATCTGGACGAGTTTGACACCCCAATACCGCATATTGGGTTTTTAAACGTTTTCAGTGTTTCTAAGCTAAGGAGCGCTGTTACAGTCAATTTTCACTAAGTTTCTTATCTGGACGAGTTTGACCCCCCAATACCGCATATTGGGTTATTAAGTGTTTTCAGTATTGCTAAGCTCAGTAGCGCTGTTACAGTTAGTTTTCCCTAAGTTTCTTATCTGGACGAGTTTCACACCCCAATACCGCATATTGGGTTTTTAAGGGTTTTCAGTGTTTCTGAGCTCAGAACCGCTTTTACAGTCAATCTTTAATAACTTTCGTATCTGGACGAGTTTGACACCCCATTACCGCATATTGGGTTTTTAAGTATTTTCAGTGTTTCTAAGTTCAGGTTCGCTGTTATAGTCAAATTTCAATAACTTTCTTATCTGGACGAGTTTGCAACCCCAATACGGCATATTGGGTTTTTAGCGTTTTCAGTGTTTCTGAGCTCAAAAGCGCTGTTGTGGTCAAATTTCATTAAATTTGTTATTTGGACGAGTTTGACACTCCAATACCGCATATTGGGTTTATAAGTGTTTTCAGTGTTTCTAAGCTAAGAAGCGCTGTTACAGTCAATTTTCACTAAGTTTCTTATCTGGACGAGTTTTCCACCCAGATACCGCATATTGGGTTTTTAAATATTTTCAGTGTTTCTAAACTCAGGAGGACTGTTACAGTAAGTTTTCATTAAATTTTCTTTTTGGACGAGTTTGACACTCCAATACCGCATATTACGTTTTTAAGTGTTATCAGTGTTTCTATGATCAGGAGGGCTGTTATAGTCAATTTCTTCTAAGTTTCTTATCTAGACGAGTTTGACACCCCAATACCGCATATTGGGTTGTTAAGTGTTTTCTGTGTTTCTAAGCTAAGTAATGCTGTTACAGTCAATTTTCACTCACTTTCTTATTTGGACGAATTTGACACCCCAATAGCGCATATTGGGTTTTTAAGTTTTTTTCAGTGTTACTGAGCTTAGGAGCGTTGTTACAGTCAATTTTCACTAGGTTTCTTATCTGGACGAGTTTGACACCCCAATAACACATATTGGGTTTTTAAGCGTTTTCAGTGTTTCTCAGCTTACGAGCGCTGTTACAGTCAATTTTAACTAAGTTTCCTATCTGGACGATTTTTTCTCCCCAATACCGGATATTGGGTTTTTGAGTGTTTTCAGTGTTTCTAAGCTCAAAAGGGCTGTTACAGTCAATTTTCACTAAGTTTCTTATCTGGACGAGTTTGCCACCCCAATACCGCATATTGGGTTTTTAAGTGTGTTCAAAGTTTCTATGCTCAGGAGCGATGTTACCGTCAATTTTCACAAAGTTTCCTATCTGGACCAGTTTCACACCACAACATCGCATATTGGGTTTTTCATTGTTTTCAGTGTTTCGGAGCTCAGGAGAGCTCTTACAGTCAATTTTCACTAAGTTTCTTATCTTGACGAGTTTGACACCCCAATACCGCATACTGGGTTTTTTAAGTGTTTTCAGATTTTCTAGACTACAGAGCGCTGTTAAACCTAATTTTCACTAAGTTTCTCATCTGCATGAGTTTGACACCCCAATACCGCTTATTGGGTATTTAAATGTTTTCAGTGTTTCTAAGCTCAGGAGAACTCCTACAGTTAATTTTCACTAAGTTTCCCATCTGGAGGAGTATGACACGCCAATACCGCATAATGGGTTTTTAAGTGTTTTCACTGTTTCTAAGCTCAGGAGCCTGTTACAGTCAACTTTCACTAAATTTCTTATCTGGACGAGTTTACCATCCGAAGACCGCATATTGGGTTTTTAAGTGTTTTGAGCGTCTCTAATTTCAGGAGCGCTGTTACATTCAATTTTCACTAAATGTTTTATCTGGACGAGTTTCACACCCCAAAAATCGCTTATTGGATTTCTAAGTGTTTTCAGAATTCCTAAGCTATAAAGCGCCGTTACAGTGAATTTTCACTAATTTTCTCATCTGCACGAGTTTGACACCCCAATACCGCATGTTGGGTTTTTCAGTGTTTCCGAGCTCAGGAGCACTGTTAGTGGTCAACTTTCACTAAATTTCTCATCTGGACAATTTTGACACACCAATACCGCATATTGGGTTTTTAAATGTTTTCACGGTTTGTGAGCTAGGGAGCGCTGTTACAGTCAATTTTCACTAAGTTTCTTATCTGGACGAGTTTGACACCCCAATACCGCTTATTGGGTTTTTAAGTATTTTCAGTGTTTCTGAGTTCAGGTTCGCTGTTCCAGTCAATTTTCAATAACTTTCTTATCTGGACGAATTTGCCACCCCAATACGGCATATTGGGTTTTTTAGCGTTTTTAGTGTTTCTCAGCTCAAGAGCGCTGTTGTGGTCAATTTTCACTAGGTTTGTTATTTGGAGGAGTTTGACACTCCAATACCGCATATTGGATTTTTAAGTGTTTTCAGTGTTTTTGAGCTCAGGAGCGCTGTTACAGTCAAATTTCACTAAGTTTCTTATCTGGACGAATTTGCCACACAGATACCGCATATTGGGTTTTTAAATATTTTCAGTGTTTCTAAACTCAGGAGCGCTGCTACAGGAAATTTTTATTAAATTTTATTTCTGGACAAATTTCACACCCCAATACCGCATATTACGTTTTTAAGTGTTTTCAGTGTTTCTATGATCAGGAAAGTTTTTATAGTCAATTTTCTCTAAGTTTCTTTACTGGACGAGTTTGACACCCCAATTCCGCATATTTGGTTTTTAAGTGTTTTCCGTGTTTCTAAGCTAAGTAATGCTGTTACAGTCAATTTTCACTAACTTTCTTATCTGGACGAATTTGACACCCCAATACCGCATATTGGGTTTCTAAGTTTTTTTCAGTGTTACTGAGCTCAGGAGCGCTGTTACAGTCAATTTTCACTAGGTTTTTTAGCTGGAAAAGTTTGACACCCCAATAACACATATTGGGTTCTTAAGTGTTTTGAGCGTCTCTAACCTCAGGAGCGCTGTTACATTCAATTTTCACTAAATGTTTTATCTGGACGAGTTTCACACCCCAAAAATCACATATTGGGTTTCTAAGTGTTTTCAGAATTACTAAGCTGTAGAGCGCTGTTACAGTGAATTTTCACTAATTTTCTCATCTGCACGAGTTTGACACCCCAATACCGCATATTGGGTTTTAAGTGTTTTCAATGTTTCCGGGCTCAAAAGCGCTGTTACCGGTCAACTTTCACTAAATTTCTCATCTGGACCGGTTTGACGCACCAATACCGCATATTGGGTTTTTAAGTGTTTTCAGAGTTTTTGAGCTCAGAAGCACTGTTACAGTCAATTTTCACTAAGTTTCTTAACTTGACAAATTTGACACCCCCATTCCGCATATTAGGTTTTTTGGTATTTTCAGTGTTTCTAAGCTCAGGTGCGCTGTTATATTCAATTTTCACTAAGTTTCTTATCTAGACGAGTGTGACAACCCAGTGCCCCATATTGGGTTTTTGAGCGTTTTTAGTGTTTCTGTGCTCAGCAGGGCTGATACACTCAATTTTCAATAAATTTCTTATTTGGACGAGTTTCACAAGCCAATAACACTTATTGGGTTTTTAAGTGTTTTCAGAGTTCTGACTTCAGGAACGCTGTTACAGTAAATTTTCACTAAGTTTCTTATCTGGACAAGTTTGGCAACCCCAATACCGCATATTGGGTTTTTAAGTGTTTTCAGTGTTTCGAAGCTCAGGAGCGCTGTTACAGTCAATTTTCACTAAGTTTCTTTTCTGGACGGGTTTGCCACCCCAAAACCGTATCTTGGGTTTTTAAGTTTTTTCATTGTTTCTGAGCTCAGGAGCGCCGTTACAGTCAATTTTCACTAAATTTTTTATCGGGACGAATTTGACACCCCAATACCGCACACTCTGTTTTTAAGTGTTTTCAGAGTTCTGACTTCAGGAGCGCTGTTGCAGTGAATTTTCGCTAGGTTTCTTATTTGAACGGGTTTCCCACCCCAATACCGCATAATGGGTTTTTAAGTTTTTTCGGTGTTTCTGAGTTCAAAAGCACTGTTACAGTCAATTTTCACTAAGTTTCTTATCTGGACGAGTTTGGAAACCCCATACCAAATATTGGGTTTTTAAGTGTTTTCAGTGTTTGTAGCCTCAAGAGTGCCGTTTACAGTCAATTTTCACTAAGTTTCTTCTTTAGAGGAGTTTGAGACCTCAAAACCGTATATTGGGTTTTCAAATGTTTTCGGTGTTTCTAAGCTCAGGAGTGCAGTCACAGTCAATTCTCACTAAGTTTCTATTCTGGACGAGTTTTATATCCCAATTCTGCATATTGGGTTTTTAAGTGTTTTCAGAGGGTCTAAGCTCAGGAGCGCTCTTACAGTAAATTTTCACTAAGTTTCTCATCTGCACGAGTTTGACAACCTAATACCGCATATTGGTTTTTAAGTGTTTTCAATGTTTTTAAGGTTAGAAGCGCTTTTACAGTCAATTTTCACTAAGTTTCTTATGTGAATGAGTTTGCCACCCCAATACCGCATATTGGGTTTTTAAGTGTTTTCAATGTTTGTAAGCTCACGACAGCTCTTCCACCCAATTTTAACGAAGTTTCTTATCTTGACGAGTTTGACACCATAATACCACATATTGTGTTTTTAAGTGTTTTCACTGTTTCTCAGCTCAAGAGCGCTGTTACAGTGAATTTTCGCTAGGTTTTCTATTTAGACGTGTTTGACACCCCAATACCGCAAAAGAAATTTTTAAGTGTTTTCAGTGTTTCTGAGCTCAGGAGCGCTCTTACAGTCAATTTTCACTAAGTTTCTTGTCTGGAAGAGTTTGGCACCCCAATACCACATATTGGGTTTTTAAGTGTTTTCACTGTCTTTAAGCTAAAGAGCGCTGTTACAGTCAATTTTCACTAGATTTCATATATGGACGAGTTTGACACCCCAGTACCGCATATTGGGTTTTTAAGTGTTTTCAGTGTTTGTCAGCTCAGGAGTGGTGTTTGCAGTCAATTTTCACTATGTTTCTTAATTGGAAGAGTTGGAGACCCGAAAACCTTAATTAGGTTGTTAAATGTTTTCAGTTTTTCTAAGCTCAGGAGTGCTGTTACAGTCAATTCTCACTAAGTTTGTATTCTGGACGAGATTGACACCCCAATTCCGCTTATTGCGTTTTTAAGTGTTTTCAGTGTTTTCAAGCTCAGAAGCGCTGTTACAGTCAATTTTCACTAAATTTTTTATGTGGAGGGGTTTCCCACCCCAATACCGCATATTGGGTTTTTAAGTGTTTTCACTGTTTCGCAGCTGAAGAGCGCTGTTACAGACAATATTCACTAAGTTTTCTATCTGGACGAGTTTGACACCCCAATACCGCAAATTGAATTTTTAAGTGTTTTGAGTGTTTCTAAGCTCAGGAACGCTGTTACAGTCACTTTTCACTAAGTTTTTTATCTGGACGAGTTTTTCACCCCAATACCGCATATTGGGTTTTAAGTGTTTTCAGTGTTTCTTAGCTTTGGAACGCTGTTACAGTTAAATTTCACTCAGTTTCCTATCTGGACGAGTTTGCCAACCCAATACCGGATATTGGGATTTTCAGTGTTTTCAGTGTTTTTAAGCTCCGGAGCGCTGTGACGGTTAATTTTAATTAGGTTTTTTATATGGACGAGCTTCCACCCAAATGCCGCATAATGGGTTTTTAAGAGTGTTGAGTGTTTCCAAGCTGAAGAGCGCCATTCGAGTCAATTTTCACGAAGTTTGTTATATGGACGAGTTCGACACCCCAATACCGCAAATTGAATTTTAGAAGTTTTCAGTGTTTTTTAGCTTAGGATGGCTGTTACAGTCAATATTTAGTAAGTCTCTTATCAGGACGAGTTTGACACCCCAATAACGCATATTGGGTTTTTAAGTGTTTTCAATATTTCTAAACTCAGAAGAGCTCTTCAAGTTGATTTTCACAAAGTTTCTTATCTGGACGAGTTTGACACCCCAATACCGCATATTGGGTTTTAAAGTGTTTTCAGTGTTCTTAAGCTCAGAAGCGCTGTTACAGTCAATTTTCACTAAGTTTCTTATCTGGACGAGTTTGCCCGATCATTTCCGCATATTCGGTTTCTAAGTGTTTTCACTGTTTCTAAGCTCAAGAGCGCTCTTACTGTCACTTTTCACTAGGTTTCTTATCTGGACGAGTTTGACAGCCCAATACCGCATATTGGGTTATCAACTGTTTTCAGTGTTTCTAAACGCAGGAGCGCTGTTAAAATCAATTTTTACTAAGTTTCGTATGTCGATGAGCTTGCCGCCCCAGTACCGCATATAAGGTTTTTCAGTGTTTTCAGAGTTTCTCATCTCAGGAGCGTTGTTACAGTCATTTTTACCTAAGTTTCTTATCTGGACGAGTTTCCCACCCCTAAACTGCATATTGGGTTTTTAACTGTTTTTAGTGTTTCTGATTTCACGAACGCTGTTGCACTCAATTTTCAGTAAGTTTCTTATCTCGACGAGTTTGACACCCCAATACCGCATATTGGGTTTTTAAGTGTTTTCAATGTTTCCAAGCTCAGGAGCGCTGTTATATTTATTTTTCATTAAGTTTTTTATCTGGAATAGTTTGACACACCAGTACCGCATATTTGGTTTTAAAATGTTTTCAGTGTTTCTAAACTCAGGAGTGCTCTTACAGTCAATTTTCAAAAAGTTTCTTATTTGCACGAGTTTGCCACGCCAATACCGCATATTGGGTTTTTAAGTCTTTCCAGTGTTCTCAACTCAGGAGCGCTGTTACAGACATTTTTCATTAAGTTTCTTATCTGTACGAGTTTGACACCGTAATAACGCATATGGGGTTTTAAAGTGTTTTCAGTTTTTCTAAGCTCGAAAGCGCTGTTACAAAAATTTTCATTAAGTTTTTTATCTGGAGGAGTTTGCCACCCCAATACCGCATATTGGGTTTTCTAATGTTTTGAGTGTTTCTAAACGAAGGAGCGCTGTTACAGTCAATTTTAACCAATTTTCTTATTTCGACGAGTTTGACACCCGAATACCGCATTGTGGGTTTTTAAGTATTTTCACCTTTTTCTTAGCTCAGGAGCGCTGTTACAGTCATTTTTCACTAAGTTTCTTATCTGGACTAGTTTGACAGCCCAATACCGCATATTGGGTTTTTAATTGGTTTCAGTGTTTCTAAGCTCGAGAGCACTGTTATAGTAAATTTTCACTAAGTTTCTTATCTGGACGAGTTTGCCACCCCAATACCGCACATTGGGTTTTTAAGTGTTTTCAGTGTTATTAAGCTTGAGATCGTTGTTACAGAGATATGTCAAAAAGTTTCTTATCCGGACGAGTTTGACATTCCAATACCGCATATTTGGTTTTTAAGTGTTTTCAGTGTTTCTGAGTTCAGGTGCGTTTTAATAGTCAATTTTCACAAAGTTTCCTATCTGGACCAGTCGACACACCAATACCGCGTATTGGGTTTTAAAGTGTTTCAGTGTTTCTGAGCTCAGGAGCGCTGTTAGAGTCAAATTTAAATAATTTTTTTATCTGGACGAGTTTGACACCCCAATTCTTCATCTTGGTTTTTGAGTGTTTTCAGTGTTTCTCAGCTTAGGAGCGGCGTTATAGTCAATTTTCAATAAGAGTCTTATATGGACGAGTTTGACACTGCATAAGCCCAAATTGGGTTTTTAAGTGTTTTCAGGGTCTCTGAACTCAGGAGCGCTGTTACAGTCAATTTTCATTAAGATTCCTCTCTGGACGAGTTTGCCACCCCAATACCACATATTGGGTTTTTAAACGTTTTCAGTGTTTCTCACCTCAGGAGCGATGTTAGAATCAATTTTCATTATGCTTCTTTTCTGGACGAGTTTACACCCCAATCACGCATATTGGGTTTTTAACGGTTTTAAGTGTTTGTGAGTTCGAGAGCGCTGATATACTCAATTTTCATTGTTTTTTATCTGGACGAGTTTCACACCCCTTTACCACATATTGGGTTTTTTAGTGTTTTTTCAGTGTTTCCGAGGTCAGGAGCGCTGCTAAAGTCAAATTTCACTAACTTTCTTATATTGACGAGTTTGACACCCCAACACTGCATATTGGGTTTTTAAGTGTTTTTAGTCTTTCTGAGATCAGGAACACTGTTACAGTCAATTTTCACTATGTTTCTTATCTGGAGGATTTTACACCCTAATACCGCAAGATGAGGAGCCCTGTTTTAGTCAAGTTTCAATATAGGTTCCTATCTGGACGAGTTTGACACCCCTATACCCCTTATTGGGTTTTTAAGTGTGTTTTTCAGTGTTACTGAGCTCAGGAGCGCTGTTATAGTTAAATCTCAGTAAGTTTCTTAACTGGACGAGTTTGACTCTTCAATGGTGGAAATTGGGTTTTTAAGTGTTTTAAATGTTTCTAAGCTCAGAAGCGCTGTTACAGTAAATTTTCACTAAGTTTCTTATCTCGACGACTTTGACACCCCAATGCCTCATATTGGGTTTTTAAGTGTTTTTTGTGTTCCTAAGCTCAGGTGCGCTGTTACAGTCAATTTATTACTAAGTTTTTTATCTCGACGAGTTTGATACCCCAATGCCGCATATTGGGTTTTTAAGTGGTTTTTGTGTTTCTTAGCTCAGGAGCGCTGTGACAGTCAATTTTCACTAGCTCTCTTATGTGGACAAGTTTCACACTCATACACCGCATATTGTGTTTTTAAGGTTTTCCAGTGTTTCTAAGCTGGGGAGCGCTCTTAAAGTCAATTTTCACTAACTTTCATATCTGGACGAGTTTCACATTCTAACACCGCATATTGGGTTTTTAAGTCTTTTCAGTGTTTCTAGGCTCAGGAGCGCTGTTACAGTCAATATTCACTAACTTCCTTAGCTGCACGAGTTTGACAGTCGGATACCGCATACTGGGTTTTTAATTGATTTCACTGTTTCTAAGCTCAGGAGAGATTTTATAGTCAATTTTCACTAAGTTTCTTATTTTGACGAGTTTGCCTCCCCAATACCGCATACTGGGTTTTTAAGCGTTTTCAGTGTTTTTGAGCTCAAGAGCGCTGTTACATTAAATTCTCACTGTGTTTCTTGTCTGGGCGAATTTGACACGCAAATAACGCATATTGGGTTTTTAACTGGTTTCAGTGTGTCTGTGCTCAGGAGCCCTGTTACAGTCAGTCTTCACTAAGTTTTTTATCTTGACGAGTTTAACACCCCAACACCGCACATTGGGTTTTTAAGTGTTTTCAGAGTTTCTGAGCTCAGGAGCGCTGTTACAGTCAATTTTCACTAAGTTTCCTATTTGGACGAGTTTGAAACCCCATTACCACATATTGGGTTTTAACTGTTGTCAGTGTTTGTGAGCTCACCAGCGCTGTTACAGTATATTTTCACTTGGTTTCTTCTCTGGACGAGTTCGACAGCCGAAAACCTCATATTGAGTTTTTATATGTTTTCAGTGTTTCTGAGCTCACGAGCTCTGTTATAGTTATTTTACAGTAAGTTTCTTATCTGGTCGAGTTTGACACCCCAATGCGGCATATTGGGTTTTTAAGAGTTTTCAATGTTCCTGAGCTCAGGAGCGCTGTTACAGTCAATTTTTACCAACTTTCTTTAATTGGACGAGTTTGACACTCCAATACGGCATATTGAGTTTTTAAGTGTTGTCAGTGTCTCTAAGCTCAGGTGCGCTGTTAAAGTGAATTTTTACGAAGTTTCTTATCTGGAATACTTTATCACCCTAATA
>JAOEJI010382974.1:0-17426 GCA_025448255.1 Umimayanthus chanpuru
AGGGGGTGCTTATTACAGCTTTGAATATTCAAAGGGGGTTTATTAGGGAGGGGGAATTAGAAGAGCTTTTACTGTATATGTTGTTTTGTCATTTTCCTTGGTGGAGAGAAGAGGGCAGAATGAAAATTTTGAATAGGTAAGGGACATTACAAAAGAATCGCATGATGGATAATATGGGTGTGTATGAATTTGCCCCTGGTTTATTTGGTCTGCAAACTCATGTCATTGGCTTACTACAAAGAATTAATGACAATGGGGAGAGTATAGGCTACGCGTAGCCTCTGTTTTTTCTTTCGCGTCGCGAATGTCCAGCGCATGCGTTTCGCGAGATAGTTTGAGCCCGCGCGGTACCCCAGTGGTTAGGGCATCGGACTTAAAATCAGTTTTTTGTTTTATTTTTTTCTTGCAGAAGAAAATATATTTTTCTCCCTCTCTTTTCACTTTAAAATGGAATGATATAATATCAGCAGAAATGAGAAATGTTTTAGCATATATAAAATATGATATGAACAATCTACTAAATAATTCCCGGCCTTTCTGTTTCAGTATAGCATCTGTCCCACTTCATGACAGCTGGTTCAAATATTGTATAAATTACAGCGAACAAATGAGTTCGAAGTATACGCTGTTTCAGCTTATTTTAAAATAATCACCAAGCATACGCACCGAGTAAGGTTATTTATATAGCCTGTTTTTCTTTAACTGTTATAATATTTTGGGAGAATACTACGTTTAGCGTTACTCTTACTTTTTTCGGTGATACAGTTGTTGTACTTCATCTGAATCTTCTTGTCGAGCTGATGATTATGATATCAGTTCTATCCTTCTGTGACGACTAACTTTTGAAATATTTTGAAAGCGTTAAAGTTTGGATTTGTGATTTCACAAGGGTGTTGTTCTTAAAGATTTTCGGTATCGCATAAACTTTTGCGCCAGAGTAGTTTCAGATGATCTTCTTTTTGCCGGTACACAAAATTTTAGAAAAATACAAGTTATCAAATTTTTTTATTGCAATAAACATATTTGTTACGTCCGTTCAAACATGCGAAATTTTACTTCCGGATTAAAAATGACCGCGAAAAGGAAGAATGGGTTCAAGTTGGACAATGTGACGTCATATACAGAATGCATACTTTGAGTCTTCAATTGCTGGAGAAAATATCTTGTTTTGTGTTTCCTGACTTTTCGTATCATAAACAACAGATGTAAAGAATGTCAGATCTTTCTCAAGAGAGTATGACTTTTGTAAATGACGTCACAGCCCAACTTGGATCCATTCTTCCTTTTGCGGGGTCATTTTGAAACCGGAAGTAAAATTTCGCCTGTTTGAAAGCTAATTGCGCCACGAAGAAAAACTCAAATCCAAAATCTTTTTCTGCTATGTATATTAGATCGTTAAGTAGATTCTAAACATGAAAAAACCCACAAGTGATATGTACACTTTAATAAGTCTGTCAAGTTTCATCCCCGTACATCCGGTAACAAAATTCCTCAAACCGCACCCCTTCCCCCCTTCCCCCCTCCAACCGGACTTAAAGAGGTCAAAAATGTCCGGTACAGATAGGATTAAAACCTTCTACATTTTAGATTGTTTCGGCTTCACGTTTTCTTAAGCTCGCTCACTTCAGTCACGTGACTGAGTCGAGTACAGCTACCATCACATGTTCAAGTGTAGCTACACCGATTTCGTAAGGAACAGAGTGCTGCAAGTTATGTCTCGTTTCGCGACAATTGTTTGCAGACTAAGAGCGTAACAAGTAGACAAATCTACTAATTGCTGTTTTATTGTTTTATTTCGAACGTTCAGCTATTCGAAAGGGTTTCGAGTGGACGCTATTTTATGGGTTAAACGTTTGCCAGTGCATACATGCATTGTGATCACGTGACTCACGTGGTATATCTCTATCTAATCTTTATAAACTACACGTCTAAACTGTTTGAAAAGTTTGTTATTTTGTGCTTGTATTATGGACTAGTTTACTTGACATGCATATGGAGCACTTCATTGCTTATATTATAAAGTGCAATACATTAGCGCCCACTGTCTAGCCTGAGATACAGGCCAGGGCTTCTTGAGCTGTGGATAAACCCAGGAGTAGCGCATGACCAATCGAGAAGCCTCATCTATTATTCATATACGTAGATGGTCATTGTGCTTAGTGTGAAATTTTAAAATCGTCCATTTCCTTGACGTTTGGTTTGGTGCTGGCCAGCAGCCCGTTTCCTCTTGGGAAACAAAACCACTTTGAATGAAGCTCAATACATTGATTTGCTACGGTTTGTGATATTATCTATCCAGCCTGCTACTAGCTTCCGTTTCGGCTACCGAAAATTATTTAACATTTGTCTAATAAGCGAAAGTAACGTTGATGAAAACAGAGAAAACACAACGAAAGATTCGTTTATTTTTTTTCTGTTTTCCTGCTGCAAATGGATCTCAGGTTAAATTTGCTTTGCAGATTCAGAGGTTTGGCTTGACTGCTTTCTATAAAGTCACATTAGTTCAAAACTTGATTGATGTTTGGCAAGCCGGGATGTTGAGAGAAATTTTGCTAACAACTGCAACATAATGTTTTTGTGTGTCTTCGGTGTTTTTATTTTTTAGAAACAAATATCCTTTGAAAAGGAAAACATACGCTGAGAAAAAAACTCACTTTATAGCCCGTGAGTAAGATTTAAGAAAGCCTATAATTAAAACCGCTTCTATTTTTTGAATAATGGCAGATTTTTGCTCATTATAGTTGTCCACACAAAGAAATACCGTCATTTTTAGTAATCTGGCTCTCTGTTTTAGGCAAAGGTTCAAATTCAACGCACCCGTGACGCAAGTCGGCAAGGTAAAAGTCAGCAATGCCACATGACCTTCGCTTATTTTACAAATAAAACTCTGCTGATTTAATTGATAATAAATCAAATATGAAGATCAATACAACTTGATCAAATTAACTATTCTATTGATCCACGTGATCAGGCATTTAATACTAAATCACTGAAAGCGATCGGCGACCTCATCTAATTTGTCTGTCAGTTCGGAGTTTGCAGATAAAACAAAAAAACATAACCTTCAGTTTTTAACTGTGATCCTATAATAATAACTAATAAAACTCAATACTTTAAAAAAATCTTTAAAAGGTTTATAAACGGGAAGTCACCGGTTTCTCTACATTTTTACTTACTTAACAGACACAGACAGATAACATCACATCACACATCCCATACATATCACACATCACAACATACATCACATATCACACATCACATAACACATATCACACATCACACAACACATATCACACATCGCCTCAATCACCTCACACCACACATCACCTCACATATCACATATCACACATCACAACATACATCACATATCACACATCACATAACACACATCGCCTCAATCACCTCACATCACACATCATCTCACATCACATCACATCACACATCGCAACACATATCACACATTACATAACACACATCGCTTCACATCACTTCACCTCACACATCACCTCACATAACACACATCGCCTCACATCACCTCACCTCACACATCACCTCACCTCACATCACATCACACATCGCATCACATGATATCACACATCCGATACCGCGTAATAAAGTGGGAGGACTTGAGTGACAGGAGAATGTGCTGCTTTTCCTTGATGGCTTATTCATGACCGTCTACTGACTCAATGATCTCAGGTTTTCATTGTAATGGTAAGAAAATCGCCTTTTTAACACAAGGTCAGCACTGGTACTACCTCAGCTTTAAAGTTTTGAGAAACGTTCAACTGAACATGTGATGAAATGAATAAGCGATCAAGAAAACCGCCTTTTAACAAAGTAAGTTGTACTCGGTGCATTCAGTAACCAATCGGAGAACGCTACTGAGCTGGGAGCCTGTTGCTGCTGTTTGACCCGACTAGACAGTGTCTCCCTGATATTCCAGTGGTCACAGATCTTCAAAGTCTAAGAACGGCGAACCAATAAAGTTCGAGTAGCCAGTGTTACAACTGTTATCGAAAAATATTGTCTGCAAGTATGGCTCGTCTATGTGCACACAATATCCACTGTTGTTTACAAGTCCACTGCTGCCAAAAACATTGCTCAGAAGGCCATTTGCACAGAAGCTGCTGGGAGGCAACCACAAGTCTGCAACAGAAAGCAAAGCATCAGTACCTCTCTAAGACAGGTTTACACAGCTATGGATGTTATTAATAGTGGCGAGTGTATTATTTGCAAATAACAATAAATGCATTTACTTTTTACCGGACCATCCGCTTGGTGAGGCCCGTTTCAAACGCCGTGCTACAGTCGTGCCGAGCTGGCTCGACTGTAGTACGACTTCGGCTCGACTTGGTTTCAGACGCCGAATTTGAGTTGAACTAAGGTCGGACTTGACGCAACCTCGTTTCCAGAAAACCAAAACAGGTTTGACCACATTTGTAATTCATTTATAATTTATGCAACGAATTCAGCACGACTTTCGTGCGACTTTAGCACGGCGTCTAAAACGAACCCGAGCTAGAATCGTGTAGCACGGGTGAGCTTGCCGTGCTACACGACTTTGGCGCGGGTTGTTTTTAGCCGTGCTAAAGTCGTGCCACAGTCGAATTTGCCAAGTTCGGGTGAGTTAGCACGGCTGTAGCACGGCATTTGAAACGGGCCTAAGTTATGATCGTGTGCATAGCACCTTGAAATACAGTGCATGCATGTGTGCTGCACTCATACTGCGATATAATGTGTAATGTAGTGATAATCCCCTTCTGGTAAGCTCCCCCCGCCCCCGGTAAGCACCACGCAGCTTCAGGCATTACAAGGGTAAAGAAGCCCCCAGTTGCCGCAGTCAAGTCCCTACGCAAAACGGAAGCATGCTTTTTAAATTTAGAATCAATAACGTAAGTGATGATAAGTCTGTTGGACTGTTAAATACAATGAACTTACAAACTCTAAATAGAGACAAAGACGCCAGTTGTCGAAAAGTAAACGGAGCTAGCGAACGGAATCGTTTATGATCATCATCAGCGAGGTTAACTCTGAAACCGAGAAAAAAAACCCAAACTGCTCCGAGTGGGAATCGATCCCATGCTGATCACATGGGTGTCGGGTTGTGGGTTCGATTCCCCGCATTCGTGGTTTTTCTTGCTCGGTTTCTCTCACACTTGTCTCTAATTCAGTAATTGCCTCTTAGCATGTCAAAGTTAACCTCTCTAATGAAGATCATATTGATTGAAACATGCTTATATCCAAAGATCCTTCAAACCTTAGCAAAGTTTACAAAGGAAGAAAAGGTCGCAATACTCGTGTGCAAGTGAGAATGGAACTGCGCGGATTTCGTGCAAGTTTCTTTCTGTTGACTGACGAGGTTCATCCGCGTGACCGCTGTACGGTGTGATGATGATTTGCGCTGACATCATAGCTTTCAGCTGGTTCACTTCACGCGTCGAAGTCTGAGAAACCTTACACTGATCTCAAGAAAGCCATCATTCGACGTGCTTGGACTAACGCGCTGCGCTGGGATCCTAACACTGGAGTGCAATGCTGTAATAACGGTACGCATTTTTGCGAAGTTGGAATAACAAAATTATGCTTCCTCTTTACCTGCCATTTATTTATATAAACCGATGTCCAGTACAAAGCCAAAGGAGTGGCTCCCACATGTTCTTCACTGAACTTTACGAAAGGCTTCTCATACATCATGACGGATTAGTGCCAATTTTTGTTATCTGGAGTTACCATAACTTTTCAGTTTATCAACCCATGTCGGTACTCCCGTCGGAAATGTTGTTTCCATGGCAACTTGACCAACCCTCAAATACAACGCCTCTATATTTACTTTATACAAATTGTACTTGGCGAACTTCCTCTTTATTGTATCAAAACCTGTTTGCACATCAAGGAACACTATCAAAGTAAGTTAAAAATATTTTGTCAACAGGTTTTGGCGCCACCGTAACATTTTAAAATTAATCTTTGACAAATTGTTAATAAAAAAAAGTTTCTTAAATGTGCTCCTTTGTGTGCAAACAGTTTTGATGCACTGAAAAGGGAGGTTCATCGACTAACTAATATGGTACAAAATTTAGTCGAGAACTCGAATGCATGCTAGAAATAGGGTGTAATTGAGCCCCTGACAAGTTTGCCACGGCAACCAACTTGCTTTGGTCCTAAACTATTACTCCTATATATATTATCTTTTCCGGCTTTGTTTCTAGCAGTCTATCAACTTTCGCTTTAGCGTGAATATTATAAGAATGTATGCGCAAAGCTAGTTCCCGATCCCATATCCATCTTTCATTCAGTTAGACAAGATAAATAGCTGTAAAAAGCCAAAAACCCAGCAACTGTTTAGTCGGGGACATGACCGTTGAAGATTTGGTAATCATAAAGATATTTTCTACTTTCTACTTATCTAATCTGTAAAACATCTGTTATTTCAAAACCTAAAAATAGTGCAGAAGCCAACAGTGACGTGAAGGAAAGGCGCACACTGGCCAAGGGTGTATTGTTGTTTTTGCGCACGCAAATTCTCACGCGTTTTAACCTTTCACACTGACTCCGAACGGTCAACAGGGACATCCTTCAACGCACACGACCTATGTCTACGCCTGAGATTCAGTTTTTTGTTCTTCGCGAATCTGTGTTGACAAATGAACTGTTTTTAAAACATACCGGATCATGAAATGATTGTTTGGTTGACACATCTTACGAACCTTAACACTTTCGCGAAATTTCTCAGACGCGAATCCACTGAACGCGAGGTTGGTTAACCGCACATGTCCACTGCGTGTATTTATACAATTTGCTCAAAGTTGCGTTTTGGAAGCCCGATCACAAACGAGCACATTTCGATATAAAAGTGCAGAATCTTTAAATCTAACCTCTTTTTGTATTCTGATTGTCTCAAATGTCCTATGACGCATTTTGTTTAAAACCTCTCTAGCTCTCTGTTTGTCTTGTATCGGTTTCAAACTGGTGATAGAAAAGTGCTCAGCAAAATAACTCGCCGCAAGGGCTCTATTTGATAAAGAGCAAATCAAAACGAAAGACTGGCAGCAAAGCATACTCAATTACGGTCTCAACTTTCATGTGAAGAGAATTCTCTTCATACTGACGGATATAAATTCAAACCACAAAACATTTAGAATTCATTTGTTATACAAACAAAGTTCAAAGCCACAAAAAGCTGCGCTTAAAAGTCCATTTTAGATTGATTTGTATTATGTCTTTCAGTCAGGAAACTTTATTATCAAGCTTTAAACATTTTGATGACGAAATGGTAAATAGACTGATTTTTTTATCTTTTAGCCCGCGCTGAAATCAAGACGGAGATCACGTGCTTCTACAAAACATTTCTCAAAGTATTGCACGCACCTCACCCACTGTGAATATCGCGCGCTTTTTTGCTCCGCACGTTTCCGTGACGCATTTACAACATTTGCTTCTCTTACTCAACCTTCGAACAACTGTAGCGGATGCGTACAATGGCGAATGTTTGTCAAGAGTGTTCACGTGTGGCACGTTTCAGTTTTCTGAAAATTAATAGTTGGCTGGGCTCACTGCCACATCACTAAAAACCGTGAACAATATCGCACAATATCGCAAAATTAGAACTGAAAGCGCTTCCCCTTCGGATTAGTACTGAAAAGCGGTGTCAGTGCCATTCAGCAAAACAGTTTATTCAGCCACACGCTTCGTTAGTCTGAAACTGTTCAAAACAATTTCCAATGTTTTAACTTTTTTTGCCTTTGAACAAACGCTGCTCGTTTATCAATTTAATAGACATCACTCAAAAATATGTTTCTTGATGGAGGAGCTGAGAGACAAGCAATTAGTTTGCTTTAATCAGTTACCCATTAAAGAAAATCAAACGTTTCAAATGACTTTTGACGATTGACAAACGCGTTTTAAAGTAAAACTAAAACAGTCATTTGCTTGCCACTTTTACGCTGGTCTTTGGTCATTTAAATTTTAATCAATTGGGTCTTTTACTTTTAAGACCCTTTTTAGTTTTAAATTTATATGCTCGACTGTCCGGCTTGCCTGTGTACTAACTGGTTTCGTTTGACGTAATATTTTAGGGTTTTTCGTCTTCAATGAAGTGATTCTTTTTAAACAAGCAAGTTTTGCTGCGAAAAGCCCATTGGCTAAATATTACGATACAGAAGCCGCTATCTTCAATAGAAAGAAAAGGCTTTCAGCCACTTGGCACTTGACAACTACATCTGTACACTATATGACGGCATCCCTCCTGGGACTCCTTGTTCTCAGTAAACAATACCTGATGTACAGCCGATTGACAGTTAACCTGATTGAGTGCCTCGCTTGCAAATAGTTTTTTTAGCTGCCGAGTTGTACATGTACGCACTTCCTTTTCTATTTGGGACTGAGAAGGCCGCACAAGATGGTCAAATGTCAGAGAACATCTTTGAAACTC
Source organism: Umimayanthus chanpuru (assembly GCA_025448255.1). Taxonomy (NCBI): domain Eukaryota; kingdom Metazoa; phylum Cnidaria; class Anthozoa; order Zoantharia; family Parazoanthidae; genus Umimayanthus; species Umimayanthus chanpuru. The sequence continues at coordinate 8,435 of JAOEJI010382974.1, forward strand.
GATGAGAAAAGTAATTAGAACTGTTTCAAAGCGAAAAACATGTGTTTCATCATTGAAATAAGAGGAGCAATCAAATTCACAGCCTGAATTAAAGGTAATTTTAAAAATGAGTTGAAAGGACGCCGATCCGTTAATTTACGCCCACATGTAACCATTAAAGATCGCTCAACTGGTGTGACAAATTTCGATAAGTTGTTGAGTGTTGCATGTCCTTGATACTGAGCTTTACTTTTCTATTTTGAATGTTAAAACATCTGGACTATATGAACATATCTGCCGGTTTCCTGTGAAATACCTTCCTTGATTTAAAACCTTTTAATTTTGCTTCAGCTGTGCTGAAAATTGGTATCACGTCCTCCCATGTGAAGACATTAACAATTAAGCTTGACCAACTGTCAGAACTTCATAACTTCCGTATTAGAGTATTAATCTTCAATTTTTGTCCATTCTTCGTCAAAGACCTCCATAATCTAAATTTCTTTTCTGACTTATGCAGAACTGGAAAATAGTGTACAATTCTTTACCCAACAATGTGATAGCCACGTGTTGAACTTGATGTAGCACTACTTTTATATCACGTGACAGGGGACTGTCCGCGAGGAGATCTCATAGCTCATACCCTGGGTGTCAGAGGAAAGTCTTCGCTCTAGACTAAGTATTATGAGCGAAATCTTTCCTCTGGAACCCAGGGTAAACAGCTCACTGACGGGACAAAAAAATAATCACAGCTATCAGCTATAACACCATTGAGATGCAATAAAACTAAAAGTAAACTATCATGCTGGCATATATTAATGCTGAACTGAAGGTCACCGAAAGCTCTATGGTATTTGTGCAATTATAATTATGCAATTATGCTCGAAATTATACTCGGAATTATGCTCGAAATTAAACGGAATCATATGGTTAACTGAGCTCAGACTCTTCTCTAACAACTCCATTTTAATTTTGCTGTAAAATACTGGATAGCATACATTCAACAATTATTCCACGCGCTCGGGTCGTGCATGAGCCGATATCCAAAATGCCCTATAGTCCCCAGTATATGTGAGGCAACGACAGCACGGAGGGGCCAAGTTGGCGAGTGTGGGCGAATGGAAGAATCAGTTTCTTTTATTACAAAACTACACATTTAGTATTTTATGTAATATATATTTATTGCAGCAGTATAGCAGTAGAAGACAAATGCTAGATTGTATGGTGTTGGTAAGTACAGGTACGGATGTTTATAAACTTAGTGCTGGCTTCAACTGCAATAGTTCCTCAAACTAATTTCACGTTTCGCGACTTCTATTCAGTCTTCCTAGAGTTTTTATAGTAATGTCAATCTTCGTGAAGTTCGGCACGACGCTAAAATATTTTCACTACGACGTTAACTTTTGAAAAATGAAAAACTGAATATGGTGGAAAGTTTTGTTTTGATTTTGTTCAATTCTGCCTCAAGCATTTATAAATTGTATAAATTCATTCAATTGCAGATTCATTTTGTCCAAATTTACTGTAATTTATATCAGTTTGTCCTTCGAGACTGGAAAGTTACACTATCACTATATTATGGGTTTTTTTTAGTTTGCCCCCTTGTTATCATGCACAAACTACAATGTATGTCGAATGTACGAACATGAATTTTGGTTCTGTAGGGTTTGCCTGTACAGCTGGACCAAATACCGGCATGTTACAAATCAGGAGTGATCAGTGGTAGCAAAACTTTCTAGTTTCCAGTACTTGGGGACACTGAGAAAAGTACCAGTAGGTTGTTTGCATTCGGGTAATTTGGGTTCCCCGCGATCCGAATCCGTGATCAACTTACGTGCAGTGTAAAAAAAAAAAAAAGACGCCACACAGATCAGGTTGCGTGTAGCATGTACGATATGCAGTAGCACGGTTGAGCAAAGAACACTGCATTACTCCCAATACAGCAATAGGAGCTAAGTTTGGTGTTTGTCAGTCTGTTTAGTGTCTCTTGGCTTCGCACTTAACTGGAAGCTGGTGACTGAGTTCCTAATAAACGTAGACAAAAGGAACAAATGGAAGACTTATCCCGTAATGGAGCCGGAAATAATCTGATCTTCTGGGACAAAGGGCAGCACAGATAATCAGCTGAGTTGCATTGGGCAGCTCACATGTTTCACACATCAATAAAAGTCCAATTACAAGTTTGCTTCTCACTCAAGAAGATTTAAAACGTTTTGAAGGCCATTCATTTTAGTACTGGAATAAGTTGCGCACTTGCACAATAAATCAATGTCAATCTTAGAGAAAAGGACTTTTAAAGTCCTCGTGCGGGGAGGTTCACGCACTTGCCGGTCTAGCTAGTCTGGTAGCGTATTAGCGTATCGGGTTGTGACATTATTGTGACATTACAAAGCACTGCGCGGCTGATAAGACTATGTCAATGTGTACATGCAAATTTCGATAAACTATTTAATATCATTTTGAGGGGCTTTAGCAGCTTTTCAGTCAAGCACTTGGCCAGCTTATCAAAAACTATGGTTGAAGTCCGAAGCCTCAAGTATATACTATAAAGACGGTTTAACGATAGTGATTGTTAATCACACTTATGGCTTGAAATCTCAAAACGCAGAAATACATTATTATTCTCATTTAAACAAAGATTGGACAACTTCTCTCTCTTTGCAGCCCAAATTCTAAAATCTAACAATAAGTGCTTTTTAAGAGAGTGTTTATTAGCGTTTAGCAGCAATGATGTTATCTCGAACCCCACCGGGTTGCTCGCGTTAGATAAGTATATATCGGGGAGATTTGCTAAGTATTAACAGTCCAGTTTGCTTACCGCGATTTCCCGTTACCTTTTTAGGAATACGAGAAGGAGACCAGCTAGTGCTTGGGGGATAAGAAGTTTTAAAGTCTAAGCTATAAGGCATCCAAATTCTGGAAAAGGGCATTATATTACTTGTATCATTATTAAAGTTATGTCACACTTGCATGCTATTTTCACCGCAAAGACGAAAGCGGATCGTTGTACATGTGTTATGACTTATGTATATGTTACTCATATCTTGCGAGTGATATCCAACGGTGAACGATATACCTAGATTAGTAGACACCTCTAATTGTAAAACCTTTAGTTTTACAAGAAACACAGGAAAACCTTCACTGGAGATTTCTAGCTGAAAAAGCCCATTTTTGCAACAGCGCACATGTATTCAGAAGATATAGTACACTTTGTGATAATCGCACCCGGCTTTCTTATTCGACTTTCAGTCCAACTTTCGTTACGAATACCAGAGAACGACAGAGAAATCCACTTATGAACTGACAGCATTTCGTCCCGTGTAGCAGTTTCTCTCGGTTGGTTGTCACTCGGTACCTAATAGCTGCAGCCTGGCTTGCCTGGGTCATTTGCACATATATTACCACAAGACAAACAAGACGCCGCGAGATACAGTACACAGGCCAACGAAATGTTTACTTAACTAATTCATTGGGACAAATAACTGAAAGGGAAAGACAATGGGAAGTGGAAGGAGTCCGCAGTCCGAGTTATTTGAAAGAGTCGCCTGCAATCGAGAAAGAAATCAAACTGTCGCCAGTACGTCGGTCAATCGGATGTGTGGAACCACACTCAGACCCTGAAAAATAAGCGAGCTGCTGGGAACGCAGCAAGCCCTTCGTAGAAATATGCAGTTGGAAAAGCCGACAAAGAACGAAACCCTGAAAGTTGTATTGTATGTGTTAATAAAATCTAAGCTCACGTAACTAGTGGTCATATTTTTTTTGCATATTTTTCTGCAGACTTGATTTCATAGGTTTTACATTAAGCAAGGAAAACTGATTCGTTCTGTGTCTACCTGATCCGTGAAAGAGCTGTGTTTCCGTTACTCTTTTTTACAGTACATGTAACTTGGACTAAAAAGGCTGTTTACACGACAGGAAAATTGGGTACGGACTCGTCAAAAAAGCGGTACGGACCGCATAATTTTAGCCGTTTACACGGATAATGTTTTACCACGGGTCGGACAAAAAGTGGCCTAAGGACAGGACCAAGTTTGGAAGGTTGCGTTTACACTACACTTTTGGGGGACCGGACCAATTTCTAGTACTAAAATCACTAATTGTCGGCAGCGTTGTTAATAAGCGACAATAAATAATCCTTTAATTGTCATATTTCTGTGGCTTATTCAGTATTAAAATAACGTTTGAAATATTTAGATTTTTGTGTTTGAAGAGTGACCACTTTTAAACAAAAAACAATGCCAATGAATTGTAATCTAAACATTTAACTTTTAAAGCAATACAGCTTCTAAAAGAAACAGCAGGGGATTGACCCAGCTAGTTCGACCCACATTCAACCCAATATGAAACCCAAAACCTAAAGAGCTGAGAACTGAGGCACAATTCAGACGTATTTTAATTGGCAATTTCAGGAGTAAACGGTTGACTACGACGATCGACTTGCAAACAAAACTCGAGCTTTAACAAACATAATAAATCAGCCTGTGGCATTTTCACTGTTGACAAATCACGCGAGAACACGGTATACGGTACTCTCCGTTACTCGGCGGTAACGCTACTCGCTAGCAAATTACGGATATGTTTTTCTAATTTCAACAGGCAGCCAATATTATTACTCCTCATTTACTAGGAGTATCGATTTATCAATGAGGCCGGCACTGATTATGTTTTAGAAGTCTGATTAAATATGAAGTGGTATGTTTCGTTCCACGAAACTATTAAAACGTGCAACTCGTGTGAGATACGGACAAAAGCCCTCGAGGCCTAGATGAAATGCAAGGGACAAACAAACAAACAACAAATAAACAAACAAGCAAACTCTTACTTGGAACGTTAGAGTGTTGTAAAGCAATATTTAAAATCTGAAAAGTTTCAGAGCAATATTCATTGCGGGTAGAAACTCTCATGCAATAAAATGATTCAATTTGCTGCGCATTGTTGGTTGGTCGCCAGATTGGAGACGCTTGTGTGGCTTGGTGCTGAGAGCAAGCACACGATCACACATGCACACAGGACTGTCACAGGTGCCAGCGGCATTTCTTTAACCGAAATAAATAAAAGTTCGTATCATTTCACGAGGCATTCATAAAATAATAAAATAACTCACCGTCAACAGACATGAAGGGTTGATCTAAAAGATCATCGTCAGATGGTGAGAAATGGTCACTTCCTAGAGACCCGTAAGGCTCCGAGTCCACCAAACTGAAGCCGTTCACGCTGTCATGCACTTCCTCTTCAAGTCTCGTGGCTGCGTCGTCCTCGCTCAGCAAATGAGCTAAATGGTCGATCCACTTCGTTGCCACTCGAAGAATATCAATTTTTGATATATCCATGTGTGATACTGGTAGAGAATTTTTTAATTCAACAAAAGCCCGGTTGACTCCTTGAACCCTCCGCCGTTCACGCGCGTTGGCAGCTCTCCGCTGTCTACTCACTCCAGTTAGCATTCGTTTCCGTCGTCGTTTTCTCCGCTTGTTTGACTGAGGCGGAGGACTTTTCTCTGCCTCAGGATCCGTGCTCAGCGATGCGCCAGTGGAGTTCTCATCAGAAGTTGGAGTTCGGACACTTTCGATATCCTCTACCTCTAGGAGACTCTCTGTCTTAATTTCACAGAGTGACTCGCTCATTCCGTGTTTGCTCTCTGTACCGTATTAAGGCAACTCGGTTAGAGATCGCGTCTTGCGCTTTTCAGACCCACTTGTCTCTCCAGACGGATGTTTTTTTCAATCGCTTGCGGCTGGATTTAACCTAAAATGGTGTCAATAATAAAGTGGTAATTAACTATGGATGCATCACTTCCTATTGTTATTTGATTGACACTCTTCAAATGACCAAAATCATTGGAGTACCTAGTCGTCTAGCTGGACCTTAACATCTCATACCAAACATCGTCGAAATTTTAGAATTTTCCACGCGTTTTGTTATTCTAACGCAAAAATGCAACAAAGATACTCTTCACTTTTACCGCGAGGAAAGCACAGAGAGCTTGGTTTTCAGTTAGGATGTAGTTACCTTTTAAAATAATCCTTGCACATTGTTGAAAAGTTCGGTGTGGAAAACTGAACTTGGTCTCTGGTTAAAAATAATTTGATAATTAGTTGAGAAATAAAAATGCCAACGAGCGATTTGCGAGAGAAGACTGCAATTAAAAAACTGTGATTGCGTTAAGGGTGTTGATCTCTAGTATAGTATCTCTGCATGCATCCTAATTTTGGAACAAGGCGTTTTATACCCCACCACATGGCAAGAACTCCCATATTAGGAAAGGGTGACGTGACATCGGCAGTTCACTGGCAACATGTTTTGCGGAAAGCTATGAAGAAACTGACGATGTACACACTCAGAATATTCTTTATTTCATGGTATTTGCAATTCAAACCGGCAATACTTAAACGAAAACCGTTGTACTGAAGAGATTGAGAATCAAAGACTACATGCAGCGAACACCACATGCATTGTCTATTTATTTGGTTGAAATGAAAACGAATGTAGTTCTAGTTATGGGAAAGGTGAGATATAAATATCTTTTATCTGTACTATTAAAAGATAACATACGAAACAGTTAGAATGTTTTTTGGCAATTTTGTTGAAATGAATGCACTCCAGTGAATTCCTCTATTTCCTACTCTAGTTATCTAACTTGTGCTTGGTTTGAATCTAAGCGTTGAACTGAAACAGGCGAAATAAGTCGACATCGGGAAGGATTAAGCGAAAATTTAACTCCAACGCGGTTATTTGTCAGTAGTGTACATGTTGGAATGGATCTATTTTAGGTTTCATTTCTCAAATCGCCGGAAGTAGACGATCACTGACTGGTTTTGCTACTTTCAACAGAAGAAGCTTCTTGATAACACCAAACTTCCTGTCCATTAGTATTCTTATTTGATCACGTTGTTGACCTTTGAGGATAGCTAAACAAGATTAAAAGCTATTTATTTGTGAAATACTACACTAGTTGTTGAGAACTATAAATGTCTTTGCCATAAATGGAGTCCGAGCAGTGTCGTCACGTGTTACCGACATCACGCTAATGACGTTTACCTAAATTCTTTAAAGTCTTCGGAAATTTAATAGTAAACACAAATAAAAATCGAATGTTTTCAAATACAATGATACTGAATTAGACATTCTTAGAAGTTTTGATCTTCTTCGATATTCCAGAAAGACCCATAATTTCCACTTTAATATGTGACCTTTCTTAAGGTTACCGTTTACGATGGAACGGGTCGAAATATGGAAATTGAGATTTTTGCAGAATATAAATATACATCAAATGAACTTCTGGTCAACAAAAGTGTTTGTCAATACGTCTAATAGTTTGCGAGATATGACGAACGAGAGTTTTCACCGGAAGTAAAATTGTACGACGTGCGGCGTGCTTTAGGAGTGGATTTCTCGAAACATGTTTTGGCTAAAACTGCGACAATGCAAAGGATCAATGCTCCCTCAATTTTTAACCTCATGCGGTCAAATTTGGCAAGTTCATAAAATAATAGCTGAAGATGTAAACCGTCCTGGGGAATTTTGAAATTCCGCTCCAATTATTTTTTATGGCTCAATCAGGGCAGTTTTGTACGACTGCAAAAAATTAATGACGCGTACATTCGTTTATAAACCAAAATTTTTAAACAAACTTTTCACCGTCATTTAGATAATTTCATAAACTTTCCATTGATATTTAGGTTTGTGGGTGTACGATGCGTATTAACCGAGTTACATACGGAAAACTGAAAACATCGCTCAAGGTGAACGGTAACCTTAAAACAAAAAAATAGTGCTTGGTTGTAATAATGGAATGTTAGATATAAAGATATCGATATTGCGATAAGGCTAAGTCAATCAGTTTTGCCCAGTGTCGGGCCGAAGGTTGTTTCAACATTCATTATTTTTCTCGAACATGGCAATAAATTGCAAATAACGTATAATCAAATCATTAAGATTACCGGGTAATCTTTTTCATCCTTTGAAGAATTTCTAGTGTTTGCTTTTACGAACTACATTTTTACTTAGGCTCGACGTAAATCGGTTCTTACGAGTTGTACCAGCTGCAGAGAAATCCTTGAGGCTTGATAATGCTTTATATAATGTAATTAATAATTAGAGTGATGTTAACGAAGCAATTTTCAACTGATGTGTTTATCTTGGATATTTTTATTTATAAATTTGTTACCTTTCGTTTTTGCCCAGCTACAAAATATCCTCTTCTTCGTTACAACTTATGTTCTCTTTTGGCCGGGCACATTCGTGATTTGCAGTTCACTGGTGGCACGACTGGTAAACTGTAATGCAGAAACGTGCTGGTCCAATACGCCAATTCATCCGGCTGTGGGATGATCATTTGATAACGAGGTTCAATTTCTCTGTGTCGATGTTTCAACGGATTTTCGGATTTTATACGAATAATTTCCGTGTCAAGATTACTGAAACGTTTTTAAAAACATTTGGTCAAGAGAAAAAGGTGAAGAGAGTTTTAGAACAGTTGGTTTTGCAAGAAACATCATCGCTGTCAGAATAGTTGTAATTTAACTTTATTATCGGGCTTTCCTAAGAGACCGGTTGCATCACAACAACAACAACAACAACAACAAGAGCAATAACAACAAGGATATAATTTCAAAGTTCTGTAAATATATCCGTGTTCATCTCTTTAACGAAAACTATTTAAAATATATTGGGTTTACGTTATAGATGACTGATTTTGAAATTATATATAGACTGAAGTTGTCGTTGTTGCGCTTATATTTATCTGACGCAAATTAACATCACAAATTATTTTCAAGGCAATAGTTCGTTTGCTGCAAACTAACTGACACCTAAACTGGTGACATGGCTTCTGCACAGTCCGTTTAGCGTCTTCAGTTTTTGCACAGTCAACAAAGTCTTTTCTTCAGTCGCGCATCTACTGTTTCAACTTCAAGTTTTGCGTGTCCCAATGCTGCCATTTTCTCGATCGCAAAGTTTAATCTAGCAATCGTTTATAGCTTCGTCAGCATTTGTTATACCGACTATAAATAAA
>JAOEJI010382975.1:0-10371 GCA_025448255.1 Umimayanthus chanpuru
ACGACTTTGTGTAACTATTTTCTCTTCGAGGCTTCTGGGGTTAAAAACATTTTTTTTAAAACTAGTAAAATGTCGCTTTAAATATGATGTTGAGAACAAATTATAAATAAATGAAAAAAAAACTGCTACATACATGTTATAAACCAGTACAAGTTAAATCTGTCTACAAATCTATCTACATTTATTTACACACCTTTGGACAATAAAAAAAGGTATTCACTGTACAAATAAGTTATGCTGTGTACAGTTGTCTCAAGATAGAGACTTTTGGCGTCAATGTTAAAATCTAGCAGGTACTGACTGAAGTTTGTAGGGACGATTTATCATCAGACAAAGATTATCATCTTTCATTTTCCAGGTCATTAAAATGCACAGTTCTTTCTGATGCTCTTCCTATTTTCGTTTGGACAACTTTGCTCTTCTCTTTTTCCCATCCAATGATTGTGTCCGCAGCTTGATCACTCGATTTTATAGCGCGGCGCCACCAAATCCATAAAATACTTTGCCTCTTTCCCCTCTGAGTTTCGGCCTCTAATGTACTGCTGCTACACTAAATGATGACTCCAGAATTATTCAACTTACATTTCGCTGAATTATGCCGTAAACATTTCCGTGAATGACACTAATTACTGCGTGGACTGACTCGTACGCGGGGCTGATGACAAAACCTTTCTACAATTATTCTCTCTGGGGTTGTCTTCTGAGATTTTCATTTTCTCGCGCAGGAAAAAAGCGGGAGTTTTCCTTATAAGGCACATTGAATACATTGAATCCCGCGGGCTTCAATTGATCCACGCAAAAAGGTTGACTCACAACCCTAATACGCAGTCGTGCGTAAGATGCACACTCCTAGTATGGACTCCTGACAGAATCAATTGCAAAACTGGGGCATAGTCAAGATTCTAGCGAAGAGGTTTCTGAATGGCGTCTGTAGTTTTGAACGGCACATGTTTTCAAAAATATGCAACTATTTTATAAAAGAGTACAAGTTAAGGAAGTACTTCTTTGTTCTAACATTTTCGTCCCCTCAATTCAAAACGTGAGAAAATTATATGAAGCCAATGAAAACGAAGAAAACATATTCGATAGGGCTTTTTTTATTTAGAATGCTTTCTGATTAGTTATAGCTGTCGTCTTTGTTTCAAGACTGTATAAAACATCATTCTTTTAGATTTATTTTGTCTAGAAAAGCTTCTCAAACCATCCTTTGCTTCAATCATATTCGGACTGTTAATTTGTAAAACTTCGGCGTTTTTGAAACCATGTTTACTCAAATTTTGACTTGTTTTAAATTTTTCTCTCTCTCAAAGTTAATTAATCAATTGTTTGCAAAATTAATTACTATGAACGTGATGACGTCATAGTTATTGCTCTTTACCTTGTGTAAAAAATCAAAGATGGTGATCATATGTTTTGAAGTGGGTCAAACTTTGAAGTATTTCCCGGTAAATTTGGAAACAAAAAAAGAAAAGCACTGAAGGGCATTAAATGATTAGAGTTTGAATGCATTTTTAGGTTAACATTTTTCAGACTAATGGAAGGTTTGACTTTGAATTTTGTTTGAATTAACTTGTGATGCTAAATTAAAAAAGCAAAGTTTTATCGACTTACATTTTTATTTGTTGTTTTTTATAGTCAAAAACGTTTATAAACGTTTCTGTTTCTTATCAGCAAGATTTTGTAAAAACCTAAAACATTTGGAAGTAATGGCCTCATTATAACGTATTCATGACGTCACTTGTCAATTAGATTATATATAATCAACTTATGTGTGATTCTCTGCTAGTCCACCGGTTTTTATTTGAAAATAATCCATTGTTTTGGAGTTATGGTCCGGGGGCACTCCTCCCTCTTCGGGGTCAGATTTCAGTGGTTAAATCCCTGTTGTAAAGCCCATGTGGATTTTAAAAAAAAAGCCTTAGTTCGAAAACTTGCGTATTATTTTAATTATTCTTGTTATTAACATGTTCGGTTGGAAGCCCCTCAATAGTGAGTGCTCCTTGCAAAAAAATTGGCACAGTGAGAACAATCGTAAGGCTATTTTATTGGTTTCCCTTAATTGCATTATGATGTAACAGTTACATGTACGTAATTATGACCTCAACATGTCCAACAAAAGTATATTTTTAATGTTTGTTGTATTTTGTTCCAATCACTGTTCTGACCATACACTGATAACAGTGGCTGTATATTCTAATATCTTTCTGAATTATGCAACAGTCAAAAATTTTATAAACAAAAAATTTCAGGGGTTTGAAAATTAGACACATGAATATAAGGGAGGAGGGAGAGGTAAAAAAATGTTCATTTGTAAGTATGATAAATGAATAAAAAATGCTTAGTTGAAACTAACTTATTGCAATAAATTGTTTAATAATCATATAAATATATCAGCTATTTTCTTACATACATATTTGCGTCAACAAAAACACGTAATCATAGTCGAGAGAGCGAAATGGTTCAGAAACTTACCTATTTTTTGTTATATGTTTTTGTTCTCTGTTTCTTTTGTTTGCTGACTTTAACCGTGCACAAATCGCAAAAGGTATTGAAACACAAATAAAAAACTAAGCAGTAGAAACATTTGGGTTCACACGTAAAACAAAACAATGTGCACGGTCACGGCTTGTTCAACATAAAATAAAACAGCTTTGTTCGCTCCCTTTTAAATTTATTTGTTTAGCTTCCAAACCAGTTAGTTCCATCAACGATGACCTAACAAATCTGTCGCAAAGGTATTGCACAAGACTTGAAAAGTCACCAAAATGTGCAAAATGTGTTGTATGAACCCGAACCTTGATTTACTTCATGGTGTTATTCACAACTTAACATGAACCCCCTAAAAATAATAAAATTACACAACCAAACTGTGGCATTTAAATTTAAGCACCAATAAACTTTAGGAAAAATCTTGTGATTTGTTGACAGCTGGTTGAATATCCAAAAAGTTACACTTAAAATAAGCAGACTATATTCTGCCCTCTCTTTCCCCGTGTAAGATACAATCAACACTTACCCGTTTTTTTTTTACGCATTAATACATATATCTTTACAAAATGGACAAAATGTTTCTTTCAAGAACGAACTTTGTTGCATTGTTTTGTAACTTTAACTTACACTACTCTTGCTCCTCTAGAGAGGTTTGTCGGAATGGTAGCAAGACTTCGATTGTTGCAATCAACGACACCTCTATCATTAGCTTCGGGACAAGCTCCGTTTGTAACAGTAGCGGTTATAGCTATCACGACGAAGACAATCATGCTTGAAACTAAAGAAAAAAAAAGGTTACGGATGGAACTGCCAATTCATTATTTTTGGGGGAAGGGAGTAATTATTTACTTGAGATAAAAAAAAACCTGTACGCACAAAAGCAAAATATCAAAGAATGTAATAATACATAACGAATACAAAAAGTTTCAAGCAAAAAGTTGCTCCACCACTATTGAACAGATGAAATGGTTCATGAGGTTAAATGTGATTACATCGTAACTCTTGATCCCTTTTTACAGTGAGTCTTTACAAGGTACTTTCATGTTTAACAGTAGATATTGTCAATAGAATTAACTACATTTTTAAAAATAAATAATAGTATGAAAAAGATAGTAATTATAACGAAACTAAATCGCCCTTTAGCCCAATATATTAAAATATCGACAGTAAATGGATATCCATATGCAGGTTCCACCGATCCTAACCAAGAAGACCTCTCCTCCATTCAGTATTCAGAAACAAACAAAAAACATGATTATTTGAAAATCTAATAATTTTATATTTATTAAAAGGGGCCTATAGTTGGCCACATAATAGACTAGAATAAGGTAGGGGTTCTGAGTGGCAGGCTGCATATACCCAGCAAAACTTTACCCAAGTACCCCCCGGTAACAAAAATACAACAGGATATAGATGAAGGACCAACAGATCGGTGACACCATAAGCCTTGTATCCTACAATTTTCATTCAAACATGAATATTAACCTGGTATATCTTCCATTCTTGATGTTAAATATTCTGTGGTTCCATTCCAGGCAGGCATATTCATACTCGCGGAGATCTTCACTGATTGTTTATGTACACAAAGTAACTATCTCCATCGTTGTTCCCATTAACCCAATCCGGCCTGCGAGGACGGGGGGGGGGGGAGTTCCGCGCTGATTTCAACTTTCGAGAACTTCGACCTTGCTTTTTTTAAAAGCAATCCCTACGGAATTTTGCCAATCTTACTAAAACTTATTGGAGAACAAGATTCCAGAAATATTTTTTCAAGGGTGTAACTTGTTGTCATGGTAACCCGATTTTTAACATCAATTTTTTCTTTAAAACTAGTGCTAGTTCTTAGTCATTAAATCGATATTTTTTGATAATTAATTAACTTTATACGTGATCTGCGACGTCTTAGGTAATGCGCAACACCTTTTTGAAATCCAAGATGGCGGTCAAGTACTTTGCACTGTTTCAAAATTTAGAGCTTTTTCTAGTCGATTAGCGTTTGAAAACGTTGGAAACAGGACTAAAACGGATTAAGTTACACTAAAATTGTTGACTACAACGGATTTGAGTAAAATGATAACGTTACAGTTTAACTAATGTAAAGTTTGAATATTAAACTTTGACTGGAGAAACACGCTTAATGTACAACTCAATTTTTAAAAAAAATTCAATTGTTTGTTTTAAAAAGTTTCTTTTCAATTTGTATCATCTATTTGACATTTTATAAAGTCAAGAACGATCGGCAAGATTTCGTAAAAAAAGGTTATGACGTTTTTATGACGTAATTATGTTGTCATTTGCCAATTAAATTGCACCAAATTAATTACTTTATGATTCTCTATTACACTACTAAATTTCATTTTAATACCATGAATAGTTTTAGAGTTATTGGCCGCGGGCACTTTCCGTCCCCACCCCTCCCCCGGCCCAGGCACCCAAAAGAAGCCCGAGTCAGATAGGGATAAAATTATGAAGATTGAGAAAAATGCGGACATCCTACTGTGAAAGTCAGTTTAACTTCAGGGGTGTCGACTGACGTTTTGTTTAGTTGAGAACTGTTCATCACGGTCGAATTACTGGCAAATGCATTATTTTATCAATCTCGTTTTGATTGTAATAAGGTTTTACAACATTCGTAGAAATATAAAAATTGTCAACTAGTCGATATCATTCTCTTAAACTGTCATTTAACCCTAGATGGCATAAGGCGGGTCAAATTGATCCCCTCCCTTCGATTTTTTGGCTTTAAATCGTTGTTCCTTGACCGATTAAAAATGCTTTGTTGCAACTGTTCTTTGTTCGTTAACACATCTTTCGACAGTAATTGAGTGACGTCACGATTGATGACGTGATCATAATAGGACACACAGCAAAGAAACGCGGTTTCCTGAAGACAAAGCACGGATAATTCTGAGGCTTTTAGAAATACTTATCTTTGCAAATTTTCAAACTCATTCAGGTTTTCAAACCAACCATCAACACCTGATTGATTATTGTGCTTGCAACGCGGGCTGAAACTAATCTTGGGAAACGCATGCGCTGGGCAATCGCTGCGCGTACTAGAAAATATGGAAAAAAATAAAATAACGCAGCTGAAACCTTAACTCGGTGCCTCCCTGCCCGAGTAAATAACTACAGCATCAGTTTGTCTGCTGCCAAAAATTCATGAATTGAAAGGTAAAGAGATTCCTAAAATATATTACCATACTTTTTGACAACATCTATGTAGCACTGTTTTGATTTTCAAATCTTTAATATAGTCTGTTATAGGACAGCTTTTCTGTTGAACTTGACAGCCGGTATGTTCCTCAGTTGTACTTTCTAATGTTGAAATTGAAATACATTAAGGATATTAGAAAAGTCGCATCTAAATTTCTATTCGCAAAAAAAGTATCTGTTGTTTTTGTTTTTGAATACTAAAGGTAGCTTACGTGAATACCCCCGTTCGTCCACAAAGCCTTCAGATAAGAGAAACTATGACCTCATGATCAAGAATTCAACTCGCAGATATACAACCGTGTACAACTGAGTTAAACTACCTTGTCTGTTCAGTGAGGAAAAAGTTCACGGATCGGCTTAAAACCCATCATGAATAAACAAAGGAAGAGAGAGAAAAAAGTGAAATCTGAATTGCTACCAAAGATATACGGTACAAGTTCAAGGTTACGTGATACTTCGTACCATAGTTCATAAAACTGACTGGTTGGGATTAGCTTAACAAGTTTCAAAAGGAGTGAACAAAGCTGCTTTGTTTCATGTTGAGCAAACAGTGACCGTGCACATTGTTTTGTTTTACGTGTGAACCCAAATGTTTTTACTGGTAAGTTGTTTAATTGCATTTCAATACCTTTTGTGGACAGTCAAGGACAACGAACAAAAGAAACAGAGAATAAAATCATACACATAGAAAATGACGAGTTTCCTAGCCAGTCTCACTTTATAAACTATGTTCGAACTGAAAAAGCTTCATTTCTTTTATTGTTGGTTAAACAAGCAAAAAGTACCAAACCTCTTACCTATACAAAAATCTCTTCACAATTGGCTGAACTGTCTGTTCTCCATTGTCCAGAAAAAAAGGACTAGAGGAACAATTTCAACCTTTTGTGTTATGATCAATCACTTACTTGTACGGAACTTTTAAGTTAAAACCATCTGCGAGTGGAAAGTTTGGTTATGATAAAAATAAAACTACTATCCAACCGTCCTTATTTTGTAGAACGTTATAAGAAAACTCACAAGTAGATATACTCTTTGCAAACCAGTAAAATATTTATTTTGGTTGGTACTGAGACAACTACTCACTTTTGAAGACCACTTCGGGGCTTTAAGAAGCTTGTGCACAAGATATTCCACAGCTCAAGAGTTCGTCTCGAAGGTACTTCAGCTGTGTAGAACTTAACTACATGTACAATAAAAACAACAGCAAAAATTTATTAACACTCAGAAACTAGAATAGAGACTTATTACGTAAATGGATAGTTTTATAAATTAATGAGTACTGGCCACCTGTAAATAACCATAAGGGCTATTCGAGACGGGTGGCCTTTAGACAACAAATTTAAAGATAGATAAGCTCGTGTGTTTAGTTTTGAACAAAAATTTACTGGTGGCAAATTTCAGGTGGCACGAAAACCTGCTAAAAGTTGCCAAGACAACCCCTGCTTGAATTAGTACTCTAAAAAAAATCTTATCGAAAAACTTATTTGAGTTTCAACTTAGTTGAAAACAAGAATCAAGTGCACTTGTATGTGCTTAATACACACGCCAAAATTGTTAAGCCGGTTGTTTCTTTGAACGTTTAACCGCTGCTTGTGTAAATAGCACGGTGCTAGTGTAGATAGTAGGCCGGCATGTTGAAAGCAGACCAAACATAACTCGAATCAGATTTAAACAAACGAGCAACTGAAATAACCGAAACCAAATATTAATGAAAAATTGAAAATTGAAGTTAAGTCCTATTTGTTTTTACGACGAACAAATAACAACAGCCAAAGAATGAACTACACTAAACCTTTAATCTCGGGGGAAGGGGGACGACTGCCATTATAGTCATTTTTTAACAAATGGAGGACTTTATTTTACGACAGGCAATTTAGTTATCCATATGCACGCCATTTTTGTTGTCCACCAGATTCCCTCCTCTTGGTCAATCAGAGTTTGAACACCAGATCCAGGGAAGAAGATTCTGACCGACTTTTAATTTTGTAGTTCTCGTTTTATCAGTATTATGTTCTTTTAAAAAAAGCAAAAATTGTAATTATTCCGGCTGAACGGCCGTTGTTCGCACGACATTTATACTCCAGCAGACAAGAATATTTTTATTATTTACTTAAACAGATTCCGTTAGTTGTCGTTCATTGGCTGAGGTGAACTTTCTTCTTAAAATACCGCTTGAATTACTGTAGATTGCTACACAGACTACTACAGATTGACAAGACAAAATTCGCTTAAGTGCTAAACTAAAAAGGACGTTAAATTGCTCAGAAGAAAAAAAAACATCGTTTGTATTTCTCTCATCTTCTTGAGGTGATTAAGCGTAATGAGGCCAGAGTTTTGCATTTCAGTGGAAATTTTAGTAGCAAGCGTTTAGTTTACACCCTAAATTATGTCGGTTGATTGTTTTGTTGAAACACTAAAATTTTAAGGCAACACGTGAAAAAAGACACTGCAAATTGTAGACGTAATTGCCTAAATCGAATTCGTGTTACAAAACGTTTTCAAGTTCGTTGAAAATAAAAAAAAAGAAATCGTATTTGACACATGCGCTATAATATCGCTATACTTGGCTTGTTCTTTGTTTTGTTGAAACAATAAAAATATACGGATATGCGGATACAAAAGGATCGGAACGTCCGATTTGGAACTTCAGAAAGGGAAAACAAAGGTCGGAAAGCAAGACGTTCGTTCTCTGTATTTATTTGAAATAAGCAAATAGAAATTAAACAGCGATTTTGATAATTTCATAAGCTTTTCAGTGATATATAGGTTTGTAGGGCTACGTTACGAAATGACAGAGAAACGCTCCATTAACCAAAAACACCACACAACTGAACAGTAACCTTAAAAATCTTTTCGCACGCGAATAAAATTTGAGTTGCGCGCTTGTTTTTCAACCGTATCAAACTTGTCAACTTTGTTCAATCGGTCGATAGGAACTGCAGAGTAAAATGTTTTTCAACAACGGAAACATGTACAAAACTGTTTTCGACTTTCAAATATGGAGTTTGATATAAGAGGAGGGGCAACTCTTTTGTTGGACATGGCGGTCGGGTATTTGTCGAATTTTCTGGTGTTGAAATTGAAATACATATAGCACAGAAAAGTCACATCCAAGTTTTATCAGAAGTAAAGTAATTTTATTTGTTGAGAACTACAGCCAGCTTATATGTAAGCCCCCGTTCGTCTACAAACCTTTCAGAGAAGAAAAACTTTGACCTCGTGATCAAGAATTCAACTTGTAGATTTACAACTGTGTATAACTTAGTTACCTTAGCTTATCTATTCAATGTGAAAAAAAAACTTTCACCGATAGGCTCGAAAAAACCAATATGGCTGATGAGAGCGAAAATAGTAAAATTTGAATTGCTGCCATTG
The DNA here is from genome assembly GCA_025448255.1 of Umimayanthus chanpuru. Classification (NCBI taxonomy): domain Eukaryota; kingdom Metazoa; phylum Cnidaria; class Anthozoa; order Zoantharia; family Parazoanthidae; genus Umimayanthus; species Umimayanthus chanpuru. Next base: position 9,082 of record JAOEJI010382975.1, read on the forward strand.
ATACCCAGTACAAATTCAAGGTTACGTGTTACTCAGTAATGAGAAAGTTCTCGTTGCTTCATTATTGGTAGAAATATAAAATTGAATCGAGCAAATTAAAAAGTGTAAATCTCTTTCGTAAACATGATGATATTTTATATCAACTGATAGAACTGTCTGTCCTTTATTGGCCAAAGGAGAAGGACTCAAGTAATCTTTTGGATCTTTTGTTTTATGGTTAATCGATAACTTCTACTGAATTAAGATGCGAGCGTCGCGATGGTAACCAGCAGCTAGTTCATATTCTTTCATGACTCGTATAACTGCGACTAGAAAGTTTGGATATGATATAAATTAAATTGTTCCATATTTTGTAGATCATTATAAGATCTACAAAACTAAATATACCATTTGCAAACCAGTAATTGATATCTTTTGTTGCGTACTGAGACTCTACTCACGTTTGAAGACAACGTTCCGGCTTTGAGAAGCTTGCAAAAAAGATATTTTGAAGCTCAAGCGTTCGTCTCTTGGGAACTTTAACTGTGTAGAACAGAACTATCTGACAGTGTACTTGTGTTCTCTATTTTGTATAAAGATTCGCGGCGGGATTGTATAAGAAACGGATAGCAAGGTGCAGGTGGCAGGAAAACCTGCTGCAAATTAGCTTAATACAAGAAAAAGTGCACTTGTATATACTTGACATACACAATAAAGTTGTTAACGATTTCTTCCTTAAACGTTTAACGGCTGCCATCGCAATGTAACCTGATGAGAGTCGACAAAACCAGTTTCGACTCTGTGTCAAACAAAAGAGTAACTAAAAATATCCGAAACCGTAAAATGATTTACAACTAAAGGTGGAAAACAAGACCTAATTAAACGTTTGTACGCGGAACAAAAAAACAACAACATCAATCAGTCACTCCACACTTTGATTTCCAGGGGAGAAGGACGAAGTTCCATTAATCCATTACAGACACTTTTGTCACTTATTGGGCAAGCAAGTAAGCTATTTGCGTGCACGTATGCTTTCCACCATATCCAACTCGCCAAATTTCAATCTTTTGCTCAACCGGAGCAGCTTACTCAGATATACATTTATAAAAGAATGTTATGAGGAAATAATTTTATTAATTAACTTAAAAAAAGTTTAATTACATGTCTCTATTGGCTGCTAGACATTGTTTAGGAAGCATTTACAAAGTGAAACGTTTCCTCGGCGGTCCGCTCATATTCATTCCTTTGCATGTGCAGTCTTGTTTATCCTCAGCTGTGTTCCATACTCCTGTGAAGTTGAAAGATTTAACT
>JAOEJI010383086.1:0-10371 GCA_025448255.1 Umimayanthus chanpuru
CTCCCTCCAAACTCTATCCTGTCCTACCCCTACGCCCGTCAAATCTCTCCCAACCTGTCCTGTCTCCAATCCCCGGGGGGGGGCACAGGACACTTTTTCTTACCAACTCTTTATCATTCTAAAAAGTTTTTTTTGGGGGGGGGGCACGTTGCCCCCGGCCCCCCTGCTCCGCGGTCCCTGGAGTTGAAGTCTGAATCATCGCTGCAGAGTCTACGGAGCCTGAGAAACTGGGAATACGGAATTGAGTCTGACGTGAGATGGGTGGGAAGATGAGTACAGTAAGTAACTGTGCGAACCTGTGGGTTTGTTGTGAACACTGGTTGCCAAATTATTGTATTGGACAGAAATGTACATGTTGACGGGATGTTGATATCGAGAAAAGTGACTGAAGTTACAGAGATTTCCCTTTAAGATTTCCCATGTAAATTTAAGGGCCGGATGGAAAGAGTTAACAAAGCCGATAAATTGTTCAAGTCCTTCTTTAGTGCAGGATGTAGCCCCAAGACAATCAATGAATCATCTATGTAGCGGCCGAAAAGTTCTGGCGTGGCCCGACCGACGAAATGGTTGAAAATTTGTTCTTCTACATAGCCAAGAATTAAATTAGCGTAGTTTGGTCCCATTTTAGTTCCCATGGCTACATCGTTAATTTGCTTAAAATGTGAAATAATTAAGTGTCAGAACAAGTTCAGCCAAACGAAGCAATGTGTCGGTTGAGGGTTCTTTGACAGTTGCACTTGTCGGAAAAGTACTTTTAAAAGTGCCAAAAGCCCTTCATTGTTCGGAATAACGGTATACAGAGGTGATGTCCATGGTAAGGAGGAATTTGTTGTTGCCTGGAAAACTAAACTGTTTTAAAATTGTAAGCGCATGATTCGTGTCCTTTTATATGAGTTGGCAGCGATTTGACGGAAAGGAGTCATTTTCTTGTCTATAGAAAGCTAGAGATAAGTTCTGCTGGGCAACTGCCGGCAGAGATGATCGGACGACCAGGATTTTCGATTTAAGATAAAATTTAGTTGTTTTAGGTGTGGTGACGAAAAGATTGCGGGCTGTAGAGGGCAGTTTTTCTTCCGAAATGAGTTTATTAACGGTATCTTTGACGCATTTCTGATTGGCGAGTGTAAGGTCTTTGTCTACTTTGGCATAGAATTTAGTGTCGGCAAGTTGTCCAAAAGCTTCTTGTTTGTAAAGGTCGGTGCGCCAAACGACTACGGCACCGCCTTTGTCGGTTGGTTTGATGATGATATCGTCCCCAGTTTTTAAGATTTCGGTGGGCAGGCCATTGTTTGGCTTTAAATAGATTCAAAAATTTGAGGCTTTTGTTGAAAGTAAGCTTTCGAATGTCCACACGGCACTTTATGACAAAGAGGTCAACGGAAGGTGAAATTGGCCGTCCGGCGGTGTCCAATTTACTTCTTCGGTTTGAGCGATTCGAATTCGTCTCTTTAAAGTTGGTCGGAAGATTCTTCTTTGTCATGAAAATGAGCTTTATGAGTTTTAACGTGGAATTCATCTGCCTTTTTGGTGAGTGGCACAAAATTCAAGCCTTTTTCAGGTTCCGAAAGAGGTAAATCTTCGGGAATAGTAACAACGTTGTAACGTTGTTCTAAAGGTTTGGAGTTAGAGTTGGGATTTGATCCGATCAATTCGAAAAGTTTTTGGTTCTTATGGTCTTGGAGGTATTGAAAAAGTTTTGGGTCAAGGTCGTGAATTTTGAGGTCAATATGGTATGTTTTTTTCCGGAGAAGTCTTTAAGGAAATTAATGGTGTAGCCATGGGAACTAAAATGGGACCAAACTACGCTAATTTATTTCTTGGCTAATGTACACGCTTTTTTTAATAAGAACCAGTAAATTTTGGCCGAGGTTCGTTGTTCTTAAATTTTTGCGCAATTTGAGCCTCAATTGATCTTAAATTGTTCTTGTTTCTTGCAATTTGAGGAGTTAATTTGTTGCTGAACATTGTTATAAAGTTAATTTTATTTCTACAGCATCTGAGCATAGGTTTATTATTGCCGTATATACACTTTGGCACTGTCATAAAACATGCACGCCGCACAGTTTTGATTTTCTTCTCTGCTCACTCAGTCAGTTTTTACTTTTACTGAACTTCAGAAAGACCTGCAATGAAACGCCACATGTAATGACGTGATGTGTTCTGTTTTTCAATAAAAAGTTGCAGTTACATTTGCATCTGAAGCCGAGCCTCAATTGTTCTTAGCTTGTTCTTAATTTTTGGGCAAATTCGAGCCTCGTTGTTCTTATAAAACTGGTCTTATAAAAAAACCGTGTAGAAGAACAAATTTTCAACCAATTCGATGGTCCGACCACGCCAGAACTCTTCGGCCGCTACATAGATGACTGCCTTGGGGCTAAAAACTGCACTAAAGAGAGAACTTGAACAATTATCGGCTTTGTTAACTCTTTCCATTCGGCCCTTAAATTCACATGGGAAATCTCCACTGAGGGAAATCTTTGAAATCCCAGTCACTTTTCTCGGTATCAACATCCCATCAACATTTCTGTCCAATACAATAATTTGGCAACCAGTGTTCACTACAAACCCACAGATTCACACAGTTAGTTACTGTACTCATCTTCCCATCCATCTCACGTCAAAGACTCAATTCCGTAGTGTACTCCCAATTTCTCAGGCTCCGTAGACTCTGCAGCGATGATTCAGACTTCAATTCCAAATGCGATAAAATGTTTAATTTATTTTCCGAACGTGGCTATCGTGACAACATCTTATCTAAAGCACTAAATCGTGTCCAAAGTGTCAATAGAGAATCCGCCTTGAAACCATCAGCCTCAAACAATGAAGAACGAATTCCTTTTGCACTTACTTTCCACCCTAGCAATTTAGCCGCCAGAAATGTGGTCCTCAGAAATTTTAAAATTTTACAGTCAAATCCAGAAACAGCACCAATTTTCCCTAATCCGCCACTCGTCTCATTTAAACGCGATAAAAGCCTGCGAAACTCACTTGTCAGAAATTCACTTTCTTCCAACCTAGAACCGGGAACTTTCAATTGCTCTCGTAAACACTGCAACACATGTCCGTTCATCAATTCTAACACACACGTTGAAGGACCCAAAGGTTCATACCAAGTAAATGACCATTTGGACTACACAACCTCAAATATCATTTATTGCATTACTTACACCTTCTGCAACAAAATCTACATTGGAGAATCTGGCCGCAAATTAGGTGACCGCTTTCGCGAACAATTACTTGATGTAAAAAAAAGGATCAGACCTGTCTAAACCCGTGGCTAGACATTCCAATCTCCCAGACCATTCACACGAACACATAGAAATTTGTGAAATTATCTTACACCTAAGGAACAATGAAACTCGAAAAAGGAAAGAACAGAGACTCATTTTCAAACTCGGGACCTTGGCTCCCAATGGAATCAATGGAAGATTTTCATTCACACAGTTTCAAAGATATTTTTGACCAATTTAGTAGATGCTACAAACTCTAACCAATGGCAAAACCTGACTTTTCGATCCGCATAAATAAATTACCAACTATTTTAAAAACACTGATTTCCCCGCAATCCCTCAGTCTGCTCTCGACAAAGGGCTAGCGTTCGAAACGTCAGCTACACACCAAACTCCACTGGCGAAAAACATACCATATCAACCTTCGTTGATCAAACCGGTATTCAGCTTAAAATATTACTCGCCAACGCAGAAAAAACAGTTTTTTTCAAAACTAGTCTTCCAGTGATTTTTTAAACAAGCTTGTTACACTTCTTTCCAGTAGTTGTAAATTATTGAAATGGTTGAGAACTGCATGGTATTATCTTACAGCACTCATTATCAACACATTTTGTAAAACTTGTGGCAAGTCCGAGGTAGGAAATCTAGAGATAACTCCGTACTCTGGACTCCAAAGCAGAAGTCAACTCACGTGATTTAAGGCGTCACCAAAACATCCGCCTGTCTATGACATGTCAGAACGACAACTGTGCATGCATGCCAAGTAGCAAGAAATTGGCCAAATTTCCGTTCTCGTGCACAGAACCAACGCTTCACCGCGCGTCAGCGGGTTTCAAAACGAAGGGATTCTCTTCGATCGAGACCCAGGTCCGAGACCGGTCAGACATGCGCAATGGGGAAGAGCTCTGGGGTCGAGAATGGCCAAATTTTGAAATGGCGTCTCGAAATCCGATTTTTACAGCAAAAGTATTACTGTGAAGTCTGTATTTTGTTTTGACCAATAGAAGTCGAAGAAAACGAGAGAAGCAAACCTGGTATATCAAAACCCTTGTGTATATCTTTCTTGCTGTACTTGCTTGGAGATTTTCTGTGGGAACACTCGTTCCCAGTGCCATCCGGTTTGCGCTGGAAACGAGGTTAAAATTTTGTTTCACGCTCTTAGAAGAAGCGGCCATTTTGAAAATTATAAAGAAGAACCACGGATAATGCTGCTATGTCAGGAAGTTAGAAAGCTGGCCAAACGTATTTGTCATTCAGTTGTGAACTTTGAACAAAAGCATGTTCAGCGAATGTTCTTCCTTCCAGTTAAATTTGTAGTGAAAAATTTAGAAGCTAAAATGCTGTTTAATAGCTATAATAAAGGCGAAACGTTTTCAGAAACAACCAATGATTGAAAATGCAGCCAAGATACTCGCCCAAATTTCTTTCTATGTAATTGTCTGAAAAGTTGTATGTACGCTCTCAAACCTTTAAAACTAGTCGTTATTGAAAATGTGTCATCGATAATGATGTAAATCATACAAATATACAAAAATCGTGCAAAAAAGGGGGATTCGAGTGTTGAAAACTCTCAGGAGTGAGCGAAGCAAATGAGGACACTATTGTAGCGGCCCTGTAGTGTTACACATGTAAAATTTTAAGAAAAGGCAAAAATAGATCAAGTTGTTGTTAGTGTTGTTCACAAGGCTCGGTTGAACAGTTAAATAAAGGGTTCTTTTAAATCCCGTGACCACTACATTTTCAAAATATTTATAGTTTGGTCTCTAGAAAGGCTTAGAAATCTAAAACATAGGTCGATGGTAGCAACATTCTATAGCCCATTTGAAACTCAAAAGTTAATACCATGGATCTTTTGAGCTTCGTTGTTTCATTTTGTTACCCCACTCGGTAAAATTAGGTTAACAAAAATATTTAGTTCAATTTACAACGCTAAGAGGCATATTGGCCTGGAGCAAATTTCAAAGTTTGCAATAGCTTTGAAGCTGATATTGGTCTGAAGCAATTTTTAAAATTTTGTTGTTATTTATCGCAGCAATCAGAACAATGAACGTCCAGATTTTTGTTATGTTGCGGCAGTTGAGTACGTCGCGCCAAATATAGTGCCAAGATTCAACTCCATCGAGCCAGTTTCTCAGTTCACCTTATCTTTTACTTCTTTCATTGCTTTTTATTGTTTTTTTGGAAATGGCTGGATTTGTATCTAGAGAGAAGGACTTAATTGAACCAAAAAGATTTACTAATTCTGCGAGACCACAACGTTCTTAAAATTCAAAAAAATCAGGGTGCTACGAACTGAATAAGAAATAGCAGAACTTACTCAATTTCAGTTTTAAACTATTTTTGGAGGTTCTAATTTAGTATCTTAACAGATGAATTCTGTTTTTTTGCCGGTATTTACAGCCAACAATGTTTTGTTTGGATTGAGTAAATAAAGTTTGTAGTTTTACAAAATAGTTGTGAGATTACAAAAACAACGACTTACAAGACCTTAGTAAGCTTACAAACTAACTTGTGGCAGAGCAACTACACGCTTTTTTTACAAGAACAATTTTATAAGAACAACGAGGCTCAAATTTGACCAAAAATTAAGAACCAGCTAAGAACAATTGAGACTTGGCTTCAGATTCAAATGTAACTGAAAGTTTTTATTGAAAAACAAAACACATCACGTCATTACATGGAGCGTTTCCTCATAGTGCGGTTTTTCTGCAGTTAGAAACACTGGGTGAACAGAGAAGAAAATCAAAACTGTGCCGCACGTGTTTTTAAAATCAAAACTAAAACTTTCGTGACAGTGCCGAAGTGTATAATTGACATGATGAAAACAAGGACAATTTAAGAACAATTGAGGCTCATATTGTGCAAAAACTTAAGAACAACGAGGCTCGGCCAAAATTTACTGGTTCTTATAAAAAAAGCCTGTAGTTCAACAAACGATTTTAAATCCTTTGCGGGCTGTTTGGCCGGACGCATTGTAAAACTGTCTTTCTTCTGAGGCACCTCTAGTAAATAGACAAACTTTTCCGACTTCGACGAATTCAGTATTCGACTGGGAAATCTGAGTAGCAATAAACAGACGAATTAGGCGAGAGGTTTATAACGAGGATCGATCGAAAAAAATCCTACAAACTTGAAGGAAAGGATCCGAGCAAATTATAACACCGACACCAGTTTTCACCATCGCATCGGCTTTTCATGTTAGCAATTCGTCTCGTATTTATCAAGTCATATTACTTATCAGAACAAAGAATTTGTCTTTCAAGGCGAATGAGGTCGATGTTTGTTTTTAAAACATTTTTCTTGACTTTTCTTTTTTGTCCTTGCAGCTGTGGCTATTGAAAGCTTAGAAACTTCGAGAACAGCATGGATGCACTATCACGATTTGGCAACACGTGAGATAATCAGTCTCTCATCGTTGATACAACTTCGCTATAGCTTGTTTTAAAATGATCCTATTGTAAGCCTTGGTCTAAACCAACTGAGACAGGGACGTTATGCAGCATCTATCGGCTTTGCCTAGCTCAGTAGAGGCACCTCCAGTTCCGCCGAGCTAGCACCTGTTCTGGCGCAATAGATCAATCGCAGCCTAGAGCACAGACGCCGCATGTTGACGAAAACAAATTCGCGTTCAACCCCTAAACTGAAATCAAATGTGGTGAATTCTGTGTCATTGTCGCTCTGACTAAAACTTACACTCTCGTTTCTCTACCAAAAAATAGAATATTCCTTTTAAGAAACTACTCAATATCTTGTGTGTGATTTGGCGACGCGACGTAAATTAATTATAATTATCGCATCTAATGATACCTGTACCATGCAAGACACGCTAGCCTGGTAAACTGATGTAATAGATTGATTCGTTGTTTGGTGTAGTTATCAGCAGCGATCGTTTAAAACTTTTGATTACCATTTAGTATCGTCCCTTGAGGGGCCTAAAGAAAGTGATCCCGGATGTCATTGGACTTCGAATGAAAGATCGGCGACCACGTGTTTTGGGTGTTTTACATTGATAACGGCGTGCAATTGCTGTGTTTATTTTGCAAAGAAGCAGAGTTTAGAGCTACTTTGAAACTATTTGAAAACTGAGTATACCCGGCTTTAAAAGTGTTTGTTCTCCGCAGTAATAAATTAGGATAAAAGATTACAAAGACAAGACCTGCTTTTGCTAATAGTTGAAAATAAGAAAAAAGAAAAAAAAAGACTAAGGAAGTGATAGTTTCAAGTCTATTTTCGGACAATATGCTCAACACGTGAATTCAAATGAAAATCAGTGCGGGAAAATATTATCTGGACATAAAAAAAAACAACGAAATTGTGTGTTTTTTGGCTAAACTAACTAATTTCTTTTTGTTTCCAATTAATAGCACAACTCGTTCTTTCAACGTGATTTAGGCCTACTTCCGTTGAATCTTTTCAAGCGATTTTTGCCGAAAACTTGGCACTCTTAACTATCAAAAGAAACAGAAAAAAGATGAAGCGAACTGGCGGCACGCAGAACAAACACGAAGCCGCCCAAAACACCTTTAGTTTGTTTAGTTTTGACACTGAAGACATTTGTAATTAGTAAACCTTTTCTTTTAACATATACAATGAACAAATTCAGTCCAACCACACAACTAGTTCAAAGTGAAACGTCAAACAAATGATATACTTCAGTCCTGGGTGATAAGAATTCTTTCCCTGAGGCCTGATCCCAGAGATATGATCACCTTTAATAAATAAAAACCAGTTGTTTTCCTTTCCGGAACTGTTACTTAAAGAAAACTTATAAATTCGGCGCAGGGGAAGCATGAATTTGTTAGGAGAACTCCTACAGGAATAAAAACATCCTGAACATATTTAATCTCAAAGATGCCTGTTAAACCAGATTAGCACTTCAATACAGTACACAATTCAAAGTCTTTTGATAAAGATAACAAAGGCTTAAACATTAATGTATGTATCTTTGAACTCTTTTTACTCTGGATTAAATGTCTGACCACATAGTCTGTTCGTGGTAAATCAAAACAAAAATTTTCTCAAGCGACTTTTCTCAGTCTTGGGGCAAGAATATCAAACTCGATAGCTATTGCGGCCACGTTTCCGACTCACACAATGTAAGTAAATAAATACTTTAATTATCATCCTGATAATAATATTACTATACAAAAGTTAAGTGTTTTTCAGCTGTTTGGTAAATAATTAGTTTAATGGTTCGCGTGTATCGGTAAGTTTTCATTCCTTTTCACCGCGGGAGCGTCCCAAAACCCACGCATCTTGTGACGCCTCGCCTAATAACCAAAACAAAAATCGACGTGCAACAATGCAATTAGACCTCATAAAGGCTCTGATAAATTTAAGCAATTAATCATTAAAGAATTTGAACAAACTGCTTATAATACTACTTCCGAGGTTCATGTGAACATGTGAACGGAAGGGCAAATCAGTTTCCTACAGTCCGTGGTCTAACCGTGTTCGTTAAATAGTTTGTCGCTTGCTTCCACTCACAGTCTATTCTCAAATCTTAGCGCTGCTAACTCATACCTTGGAAGTCCTATAAAGTTTAGTCCTCGGAGCCTCCTCGTCAAGTGAGTATTTTACAGTTTGATTGTGTTCGATATTGCTTTAATGCTTTATTACTTTCACCAGAAGCAACCCCATATTTTTAAAAGTATGTAAAATTATAAGGGACTCGGGCAGCAACTTTGAAAAGTAACTTTAATTTACAGAAAGACGTCGCGTTCTAGTCGACAGTTAAGTTCCAGTCACACTGAAAATTGATACAGTCTTTTTATTTTTGAAAGTAAATTAAAATACATCGATTGAAACCGGGAACTGAAAGGATTTCTTCGTTGTATATAACAGCCCTGCTGTGTTTAGCTGGCATAACACAGGCAAGTTGGGTTCAAGTTTTGTATATAACCTTATAGAAGCCGCACTATCAGCGCTCAGAGCATATGAGTAGTGAAAAACAAAGAACAACCCAAGTTCTAATTAGGAAAAATGCTGACTCTCAGAAAAATCGAACACGAAGATTTTTGCATGCAGCCTTTTGTATCACTGAGGAAAAGTTTTATTTTGGTTTAAATTGCGCAGTATCAAAACATAAAGTTTGAGAAGAGTGTTTGAGAACGAATTTCTCAAAAACTTGCTGTGGCTCATTATCCACTGCTAGCTCGGCCGGTTCTTTTCACTCAATTTTCTTGAAAAAAATCATTAAGACGAATCTTTCATATTTACCATGTCTCCGGCGTAACATGTATAAACGTCCCATATAATGAATTAATGCTTTGAGACTGCGAAATACGGCGGAACTGCTGGCCAACGTCTTTGTATTTTAGAAACGAGAAAAAGATTTTTACGGCAAAATACTGGCAAAACACTATTGGAATTCTCTTAAAACGTTAAAAGATGTAACTGTTCGATGCCGGAAAAGCTCATTCTTCTTATTATTTAACTGAGTTAAAACATCGTTGCTAACAAAAACAGAATGTCGTATTCTCTTTCATCCAACCGAACAGAATAAACTTTACGTTTGCTTCGAACTAAGCCTTTTCTTTATTTTTTGATTGCCATTTGTCTTTGGTGTCACCAAAATATTTGATAATATAGTTAAGCTTCGCATAAAAACCCTAATCTTACTGGCAAGTTATTTGGTCCGAACAGATCCATGGTCCATGTTCAAAAACTGTCCCCGTCAGTTTCAGGCTTGTAAGACAGCTGTTTAGTTTGTGGCTCGAAACATAATGGCCGTTAGCACTCAGTTTGCAATAAGTTGCATTAAGGTGGAATGTCTGAAGTGAAAAGAAGATTTTACCGCTGTGCTTTTTCAAGTGTGTTAATTATAACGAATGCAAGTATTGTTACTACCGAGGTATCAATTGTTTCGCGGAAACTTTAATTTCTTTTGTTTTTTAAACATAGCGGTTCAGTAAAATCTGTATCAAAGACGTGATACACCAGAGCTGACCAGAGCAGATTGAATCAGTTCATTATGTCTAAAGTAAAGCATGTTTGTTCTTCCTACTCATTTTATGGTTTTGCTTTACTCAGTGGAGTAAGTACACGCTTTTTTAAATAAGAAACAGTAAATTTTGGCCGAGCCTCGTTGTTCTTAAGTTTTTGCACAATTTGAGCCTCAATTGTTCTTAAGCTGTTCTTA
>JAOEJI010383308.1:0-10367 GCA_025448255.1 Umimayanthus chanpuru
CGTGTGCTCAAATCGCTCGTGTGATGACGTCACTGAGTTTTTGTCGCTGATTGCTCGATCCTGTAAAAAAACTCCTCATAATAACTTTATTGGCACTTTGAAAACATAAGTGATAAACGTTTACATCAGTGTACGTCCAGGCTTTCTTGTAGAATACCCCGCCAATTGAGTTATTTAATCTTAATTTATTACTGCGCATTCCTCGTGCTATAGAAAGATGTGCGCAGTAGATTTCAGAACAATAGTGGCCGGGTATTCTGCAGTTGCTCCTTCATTGATATCAAGTAGTGAAAAATACTGGAGTGATCAAATGTAGAAAAACTTGAATTTACTTCGAATAGTTTTCTTAAAAATTCAGTTCTAATCAGGGCTATGTTACTGTGATTGCAGCAAAATAAATCATGAAATTCATCTCCCATTTCGCCATGATCACATACGTATAATCTTTGCTCCCTGGAAATCTTTTTAAAGCGACCGGCTTCAATTGGAAATTTGTGGGTGGAGAGCCTCATCTGCATTATGGATTTTCATTTTTTGGAAGTCTATAATCTCACTCAAGTACTTCTCAAAGCCAAGTTTTGGTTTTACAAATGCATATAGTTATAGTTTTGAGCTTAACTTTCCATTTACGATTTCCTTCTTATCTTTCTCCCAATTAGCTGAATAGAGATTTTGTAGAAAAATGTTAAAAGAATTCTTAACTTCGATGGGATTCATATCAGTAGTAATGTTCTCAACTTAATTCAGTGTGATAAGGTGCTAAACCAAGGTGTTGTTCCTGACATATTTAATCTCTTTGATACTCTTAAGGCTTTAGACAGTAAAGGGTTTTCCTGACACTCGAGTAAATGGAAGTTGTACTTAATAATTTGAATGTGGACGGAAACGTGCAGAGGATAGCGTCCAAGCTCTGCATGTACAGCTATATTGCTACTTCGAGAGTTAACACCAAGAAATCATTTACACAGTCATTTTAATATGCAGTTTCTCACACAGTAGGTTTACCCGGAAAAGATTTTCTTTGAAGTCTGTGAAAGTGCTAGACCTCTTGGAGTACGCACCCTAGACTTTGCAATTGTACAGAACAATTGGGCGTACCAGAGAGTCAAACAGTTTTAACAGGGTTTTAACAGGGGTACCAATTTGGGGGTGAAAATCCTTCATAAGACTAAAAATTGCTCTCAAACCTTTGTTGTATAGATGTTCATTTTTAATACTAAAGGAGTCTGACAGTGTGAGAATTGTATCTAGATATGGGTATGAAGTGGCCATTGGAATTTTGTCTTTGCCAGAGGTATGTCCAATGGATATCTAGTTTTCTCCCTGACTTATTAAATACCATTAGTTTAGCTTTTTGGTGTTAATATTAAGTTTCCATTTCTTAGTATGTAAGTAGAGGTGATCAAGACACTTCTGTAAACCCCTGCTGCTTTCTGACAGCAGTAATAAATCATGTGCATACAATAAACAGTTGAGGTTTTGATTTTCTAATCAGATAGGGTCACATTCCGAGGAAAAGATATCTGGTATGTCATTTACGATAATATTAAAGAGGTTTGGACTTAAGTTACAACCCTGTTTTACTCCAATGAGAGATCTGAAACTGTTAGTTAGGCCCTCCGGTGTTTTAACACACATCCTTATATTTTGATACATGTTTATTAAGATTTTCAAAAAGGATAAATTGCTTACACCAAGGTTAATCAATTTATAAATTATTATTTGTAAGAATAATTAGCTGGTTAGCATCCCCGCCCAACCATTGAAAAAGCCCCCAACCAATAATAACTTTTATTTTTTACTTGCTGTAAAACGATGCCAACAATGTCAAACACTTGTAGTTTTTTCCTGCTGATGCTGAAGTCCAATATATACTTGTGAAAGACAAAAACAGCATACCTTTGTCAAATAGACATGCAGTATGATCCTTCTAGTGAAAGGTTGATTTAACACTTTGAAAATCAATCTGAGAATCTGCACCCCACTTTTTACCTTGTCAAACAGTTGTTTCTGAAGATTAAAAAATAAATTTATAAAAAAAAAGTAAAAATCACCCACCCAACCATAAATATTTTGATAAAAGGATGCTAACCAACTAAATTTTTTTTTTTATTTGGCCAAATCCTTCAATTTTGTTCAATTTTCTTTGATGTATTCCATTTGTTTATTTTTGATCACTACTATTTTTCTGAATTGACTAATGATATATAATAAAGGAATAAAACAGTGTCACATATGTTTCTATTCAGTTTTATAAACATGCTATGACGCAGCAGAACACCAGAAAGTTTTGAGAGAAAATGAAGCAAAGCTGAGTTTTCTCTCTGCTTTGCAGGTGTTCTGCCGCATCATAACATGTTTCTAAAACTGGATAGAAACACAAGCAATGCCGTTTTATTCCTTTTAGAAAATAGTTTTCAAAATCAAGTGAAATATTAGGAAAATCATCCATTTTTGTAAAGAAACAAACACTCTACGAAAATTTTCACTTTTTTCATGATGTCATTCAGGATTTCTATCCAGATTTAGAAGATGGTCCTCAGCCAATCAGAGCATGCAATTTACAGAATCTATTTTGTAATTATGTATGTTTTCAAACACAATGCAGACAATTGGTCAGAAACTGGTCAATGGTTGATAGTTCTCAACATCAATCAAATGATTGCTATTGGAATTGATGACCAGTTAATGAAACAAAACTGTGCTTTGCAATTTTTATCAGTTGACTTCTATCAGCACTGAGGTAGTAATATTATACCATCAACTAACAATGAGGGCCTTAGGGGAGAGCATTCTTTAGATATCATATTAAATTAGCTACATTGGTGTGCTTCAATGGTGCTGTAAGGGATGGTTTTCTCGCAACTTTGGTCTGAATTTGGGTATCATTTTTGATAATATTGTGGAGTTGTGCTGTGGCCTAGGTACATTCAGTTTTAGAGGGCTTGCCTGAAATTAGGTAAAAGCTTTAACTTCAGGTCTCAAATTAGGTAGGGAAATTCACATAATTGGTTTGAAAATAGGCAAGGGGTAGCAAAAACATGGCACACTCCTCCCTCCCCCAACCAAAATGGTTGATGAGCACTTCCCCTACCCCTCCTCTGTAGGAAATGTGGTTTGCACAATTGCTATTTTGGGCCATTTCTCATACAATTATTTGGTAATTAAACGTATTATTTTAGGATCCTACATGTAACAGGCACTGTTGCAGATTCAGGTACTATTTGGTTTGTGTTTCTACATAATTAACCCCTCTGATGTGTTAATTATCAGATTTTTTACTAAAAGTCTATCCAAAGTTCCATTTTGAATCTTTGTTGCTAATTTTTTCATATTCAGCTCCATGAGTGCAGTAGAGGCCAAGAGCTTGCGGGTTGCTGCTAATTCATTCATGGACCTGTTGATTCTTGTCACGAAAACAATACAAGAGTTTGGGCCACCAGTGCAAGAGGAGAAGATGTAGGGACATTCTTATATCACAAATAAGAATGAACTGGATAGTCAACAAATGCAAGATGCAGTCTTAGGCTTGCATGTTATCTTTAACCCTCTCAGCCCCAAATTCGTCATAATTTATTAAAAATTGATTAATTCTCCTAAACTGTCTCAATAGTTTCGGTGTAAACAGGTTGGGAGAATTTTGTGTTTCATCTTAGATAAATTGCTGCATATGATCATTTGTATTATTCTCATTACCAAGCAACTTATTTTGTGTAAATAATATAACTAGATTTTATATACTGATAAACTAGCTTGGACTGAAAGGGTTAAATACAAGAGTCTGTAGTAAGCTTGATTGGACTTAAAATAGACTGCTTGTTTTGAGTGCACACAAACAGTTGTGAATGAAAGTACATGCAAAGAAACTCTCAGACCTCTTTTTAAAACACTGATGTCAATATCAATATCAACAAGGATGTGAGAACATTGGATAAATTTGCATCGACTTTGGAATGCTCACAACTACAAGGCAGCCAAGTTTGAGTTCAGTCAATTTATGCAACTTAGTCAGCACAAGGCCATGTTAGTTGTTGGCCAAACCAAGTCAACTTGGATACAAGTTAAGAATCTCCAGTGGCTTTCAAAGTGATGAGGATCAGTTGCCCATGGTTACTGTACAACATTCAATTGCAACATTTTAATGAACACATAATTATCTTAATATACTTAACCAGTAAACAATGTTTTTTTTTCCACAGGCGCGACTGAAAACTAACCATATCAACCTTTGTTGATCAAACCGTATAATGTTTTTAGTGCATGTACATATACATGTAGATGTAGATGTTCCCATCCCCCAGATAACCTAACAGGCCATATGACATATTGCTAAATTCTCCTAAACTGTCTCTATAGCTTCCTTGTAAACAGGTTGGGAGAATTTTGTTTTTTATCTCAGATAAATTGCTGTGTGATCAAATAATTTGTTCTCATTACCAAACAACATTTTGTGTGGATAATGTAAGGAGAATTTACATACTGATAAACTGGCTGGGGCTGGAAGGGTTATCTAATCTTGTTGAGACCGTAATTTATCTAACTGATGGCAAACTTAAGTTAGCTGTGACGACATGTCAGAAAAACACCAAACAAGTGTACAAACTTGCAAAAAGCAAGAAATACATAACATACCAGGCTAGCTTTGCCTATCTTGCTTTTCTTCATCCACTGTGGAAGGTCCAATTCTTACATAATGTTTTGGTGGAAATGGGTTACAAACCATACTTTTGCTGTGAGAACTTGATGCCATTAATTAGAAATTTGGCTAGTGTTTTACCTCTCGCTACCTCAGGGCCGTAGATAGATCTGACAAAGTGACTATAAAGCTCTCATAAATGTCATCTCTGCCCCCCCCTCTCCCCCCCCCAGAAATAAGAGGAACAAAGTCAGCACTGTCCCCCTGCTCACATGCAGAGTTGTTATTCTAACATGTCACCTGCATCCTATAAATCTATTAGCATTAGCAATATCCATACAATACTTATTAGTTAATGTCACGTGACATAAAAAATCTGCCAATTTGTATTTTTTGTGCCATCACTGTTGAAATAAACTTTATCAAGGAAAAACTACAACTCCACAGTAAAAACGTACAGAAAATTAAAATTATGAGAAAAATTCAGGAAAAAGTTTGCTGGCATGTCACTCAGAAACTGGTTGTCATGGAAATGTATTCTTTAAAATAATAAATTAAATACATGAAACTGTTCCTTAATTCATGTAAATTCTTGGAAGAGTCAAACTTTGGACTCCAACTTTAATGACAACCTATTACAAAACTTAACATAATTATAGCAATCTCAGTTTGTGAGCTGCAACAATTTTGCAGAACTTAAAGTGAGAAAGTTGTTAAAAAGGACTATATTCTTTTTTTTTAATCTCTGGGGGTTAATCATACTACAAATGTTTACACATACTTGGATTCACTTTTTAACTAACTCGTATGCCAGCTAATTATCACACACATGGCAGGCATGTAGGCAGGGGGTGCAAAGGGCTGCAAAGGTCCGCCTGAAAATGATATGAGACTTATTCTCTCAGGCTTCTCTACTGGCTTGTGCAGCAATTGTTTTGTACTAGAAACAACATGTGACATTGGATTCAGGATATATTTTAGTACAACATGTTATCTTTTTATGAATTCAAACGGCGGTGATTTACTTCTCATTCTCCACCACAAAAACGCACGAATTGCAGCCCAAAGCAATCCCAATTTTTCTCAAATTTTCCTGGGTGGGGGGTAACCCCTAGAAGTCTGCACCTTGACTGCCCACATGCACCCCTCAACGAAAAATCCTGATTGGGTGCCTGCAAGATACACTCCCTTTTTAGGAACCTTTTTAATAAGAACGTTAAATCTGAAAAACTCCGAAATTTTAATAACTTGCTGAGACTGGCGATACGTACAGAACAACAATTTTACATTTTGGGTATTCAGTGGAGACGATTTGTTGTTAAACTGTAAAATAATACTTGTGCACCATCGCCTGATGGCTACTCAGTTGAGAATGTGGATATGCAAAAGCAACTAGTAACATTTGTTCGTCTTTTAAGCAGGGGATCTTTTAAGAAAATATGAACAATGTAAGAACGTTTGAGGTAAAACTCTTAAAATAGTAAAGAACATTCATTCAGCCTCAACCTCAAAATTAGACGTTCTTATATAAAAAAAGAGTATAAAATATGCTGCTAAATGTCAGCCACACTTCTGTATAACTATCAGTAAACCAGTTCACTGTACTTGCACGTTTTCAAGGTCAGAAACGTTTTAGCTATGGAATTCGTTCATATTCAGTCACCAAGTCTTTAAAGATCCCCTAAAGAATATTTAACTAACCAATCCGGATTCATTTTTAAAACTTTTAGCAACAACCTTAAAGTTTTAAATTGAATATTTTATCAATTACGCTTTGAATTTATTGTATAGGTTTTAATTAGCGGCCAGCTTTGATATTAAACCACGGCCCGGTTGTTCGAAAGTGGGTTCAATTTATCTCAGGGTTAGGAACTAAATTAACACGCCCGGACTTTCTAAAGTATTGTTGAAGTACGCTCCAAGGAAACCCCTTTACGTAAACCCGAATTGACAACCCAAAAGGTAAACCCAATCGCGGGCTAAAAATTCAACCCTGTGTTAGCGCTAACCCACTTGCGCCACAAGAACTAATAAATCTTGCTAATTTGAACACTGAGAAAACTTACTAATTAAAACTAACTAATTGAAACTGATCACTACTTACCAAATCAAATAGAACACCTTTTCCTTAATAGAAATCTAACTGAGAGACGGACAAGCTCGAATTCTTTTTAGTTCAACTATGGAACTTCCTGCACTATCTCCTTTAGACGTCATTCGTCATTTTCTACTTGAAGTGCCCCCCCCCCCTGTTTTCAAGACTAAGTTCCATATTTTTCCTGAAAAAATGGTTTTTGATAAGTAGTGAAATACACAAACAATATTTCGGAGGTGTACATTAAATTCACTGTTGTTGTCTTTGGCTAAAATATTGTGTAATAAACAAAACACTTTGTGTACCGTTTTCTGGGGCGGAGACAGGATTTTACCGAGATGGGGTGGGGGTTCGGAATGATTTTATAGGGGATTCGACAAATTTGTTAATGATTTTTGATCCGTCACAAGTGGTGTTACACCTAGTTAGGAAATTATACATGAAAAACTATTTTCTTTTTTCCTTCTCCTATCTTCATCTATAAGCTTTCTTTTTTCTTCTTAATGTCTCTTAGCTCCCTCTTCATTTCTTCATTATCGTGTTTGTTTTTGGAAGCATTTTGCTCCACCATTTCCATCTCTGCATTTTGCTGCGAAAGGTCAGTTTTTGTAAGATACAATATTATAGAAATACCGATTGCTGCAGCAGTTGTTACACCAATTATGGGCCATGGAAGATCTAAAATGAAGTCTTTGGTTGAATTACTCATATTAAGACGGTCAGCAAAGTCCATTAACGCATTCTTATCAAATCTGAGTGCTGCAACTACAACTACTGCAGGAATTATCAAAAGTTTAAAAAACAACAGGAGAAGTTTTACCATATCAAAGTCTTTTAAAACCTCTATTTTTCGTGATCTTACGTCACGTTCTGATGACGACAACTTGCTGTCATTTTCACTTGCTTGTCTTTCTGCGTCATAAATTGTTTCGTCTTGTGGAAGTAAAGAAATATTGTTGCTACTCTCGCTTTCCTTGAGGTTATATTTCATTTCATTGATGTCATCGGCAAATGGTTTAATGTTGTGACAGCGCAAGTCATCTACCCGTTGTTTGCAATACTTCACACCTTCACGGTGCTCATGCTGTCTGCCAAAGCAAAGGTCAAATAAAAAAAAAGAAGATGTTTTTAAGGGCTTGGAAGACTGCACTTAACATCGCGATTTAACAGTAATAATGTTCCACCAAAGACGGTTGCAACGTACTCGGGAAGGCCTGGATGGGTGATAACCAGAGGTTTCTGACCCTTGTGTAGGAAAAACCGACTCAGCTTCTACCTTCACGAGAAAAAAGAGAAATTCGACGTCAATCCTCATCACCATTATCATCCTAGTACCATCATAATACATTGCTATCATCATCATCAACAACAACAACTATAACATCATCACCACATTCATCATCACGATCGCTATCATCGTTATTACCGTTTTCTTCATTGTCACCATCATGATTCAGTATCATCTTCACCATCATCAAAACCACCAAAATCACTACCACAACCAAAAGCATCATAATGATCAATAAATCATCAACGACAAGAAAATAATTACAATAACCATCATCATTAACAACACCCACATCCTCCTTATCATCGCCATCATTATCATCATGCCACTGTTATCATCAACAACATTACCATTATAATCACCATTGCCATCAACACCATCATAGTTAGCGTAACCATCAGTATCATCAATAGCTTCACCATCATAATCATTATTTAATACCTACGGTGTCCCATGGGGATCACAACACATTTTTTCGCAAACTTGAAAACGTGTAAAACTTGATATTTTGCAAAAATTTTGATTCTGTGAAATAGAAACTTGATTCTCTGAAATGAAAACTTGACTCTTTGAAATGAAAACTTGATTCTTTGAAATGAAAGCTTGATTCTTTGAAATGAAAACTTGATTCCTTGAAATGAAACTTGATTCTTTGAAATGAAACTCGATTCTTTGAAATGAAACTTGGTCGGTGCACCGATTCAGTTCATTCAATTTTTTGAAACAACTGAAAATGAAAAAACGGATTTTCCCGTTTTTTGATTGAATTTTGTAAAACGAAAGTTCATTTTGGGCCGTTTTTTTGTTTTTGTTTAGACATTTTTAAAAAGAAAAACGAAAAACAATTCGTTTTTCGTTTCACTAAATGCACTGTTCGTTCATTTTAATTTATATACAAAACCTCATTTTGAAAAGCTGAATTTGGGTCAAAAGTTGTTTTTCGATGCCATAATATTTTAAAAAGGACTTTCGTCTTAATGAGTATCAATAAGAAAATAATTAGTTTGTTTCTTGTATGCTGAAATAGTATTAGAAATAAAAAACAAGTTTTGAGTTACATTTAGTGAACAATTTTGTAAGATAGCCGGCCGGGTAGGTGGAGGCAGTGATTTTGTCACAGTAGCGTCTTACTTTTGATATGGGTCACGCTGACGATAAAAACTTGTGTTAGTTTCATTTTATTGTTTAACATATTGCGCCGGTTAATCATAACAATAGCAATAACGACAATACTGTTATTACTACTACTACTGATAAAATTAATAACAATAAAATAATAATAATAATAATAATAAATTAATACTATACTAATAATTGATACAAGGTATCGAGATACCAAAATACCGGTGCCTTTTAAAACACTTAAAAAGTTCTTAATTGGCACGAGGCAGAATTTCGGTCCTACAAAGAAAAAAAAATCTTAATATCCATTGTAGTATGCTAGGTTTCTATAGTCAGTTAGCTGTTACTGTTTCATTGTTTAATTTTATCTTTTGTTCCTAACATACGGTGCTTTTGTTTGGAGTAGATAAGGTAAAGCGTATCCTGTAATTCAACCCAACTCAACCTCATTTGATAAAAGCTTTATCTCGAGATATTAACTGCATATGGTTTCGCTCAGGTCGAAGCTGCAGTGGACGTTTGGAATTGTATTTTGGACTCCAACTACTTATAATATACTTATAATTGATAGTTTAGAGCGTCAGTACTGTTTTGCTCTGAATAACTCTTGAGGGACTTATGTTCAAGTATAGGCGTAAATGTAAACAAAAAAGAACTGCATATCTGTAGAGAGTACCATATTGTTAAATAAATATTTTAACTTAAACGGAGGGAGCGTTTATTTCTGTCTCTTTCTTTTCAGTGCTAAACATGGGCAGTCACAAATACCGCCCAAATAATATCTTTAACACTGACTACATTACCGCAACAACTTTTCCGTTCCTTGTTATGGTAATTAAAAAGCGTGCATTGTTCTTTTGCTATAACAAATGTAGCCTCCAACAACACAAATCGGGCACTTAGCTATGGAATATCTGAAGCGATCTTCTTCTCTGTTATCTTTGTCTGATCGTAGTAACAAGTGAAACAAAGTACGCCGCAAAAGTTCAAAAATTTATTACTATGAAATGCTAAGGATTTAGTCAGAGCAAAACATTTTAACTATCACTCATAATAATTTTAAGCATTAAACAAACCGAGATACTTTTCAGAAAGCGTATTTCTTTGCATGATTTAAAGTTATATGCGTCAGAAACAAACCAGCGGTTATACCGGCAAAATTAAGACACCGGTGGTGTTATATCAAAAATATTGACAATTAATTTATTAATGTTATCACTATTATA
>JAOEJI010383419.1:0-10365 GCA_025448255.1 Umimayanthus chanpuru
TTCAATAACACTTAATTAGCGAAAGTTATCTGTAATTTATTGAGCCACTCTTTGGTGCTTGCTGTGTATAAACAAAAGCGTTATACTTGTAACACTATCTCTAGATAATTTAAGAATAAAGGCAATTAAAAAAAAAAAAAAAGACATCTACTGGTTATTTTGTAGAGATTGACTGAAAATATTGTGCAAAAATAGCCTGTGACAGTCAAGATATTGCTGGCTGTAGCCTACAGCCGACCCCTATTTCTAACCCCGCTGTTGCCTTTTTCAGGGGTTCGTGAACTCTCCAAGAAGTTGTTGGTTGTGAAGGGAGACGATCGTATCAGCAAACAGGCTCAGTTCAATGCCACTCTACTGTTCAACATCCTTCTGCGATCCACCTTCTGTGCTAAACGGGTGATTGAGGAGTTCCATTTGTCGTCTGAGGCTTTTGAGTGGATATTGGGTGAGGTGGAAGCAAAGTTCAACCAATCACAGGTGAGTGGTTATATTGCTGAATTCTCCTGAAATGTCTGGATATAGTTTCCTTGTAAACAGGTTGGGAGAATTTTGTTTTTATGTTAGATACAATGCTGTGTATGATCATTTGTTTTATTCTCATTACCAAACAACTTATTTTGTGTGGGTAATGTAAGGAGAACCTACCTACTGATCCCATGAGAAAGACCACGTAAAGGATTTCTCTTCAAATGGACAATGAATGACAGTTAATTGGGATTGGAAAGAGAAAGGCATTCCATATAATTTATGGACAACGATTGGTTCTTTTAGTAGTCAATTTGTTATTAATAATTGTTCTTGTTCATGTTCTGCAGTTTATTTAGTATGTAGTTGTGAAAGCTGCCTGTGTGACTTATAAATGTTTCTACCCCACCTTGGTGTTCTGTTTGTTGTTAGAATGATATTATATTACTGTATGCATGGTTGTGGAACCTGTTAATGCAAATGTTGTGGCCATGTTTTTTTTTGTTACTCAACAGAATGTCAGGAGAGACTTGAACTTTTAGGGATCTCATATTTCTTTTGCACGAAAAATGTTTGTCAGCTACACTCACTGACTTTTCTTGTTGTTCAATTTACACAGGCGATGCCTGGTGAGATGGTTGGAGCACTTGCAGCGCAGTCTCTCGGTGAGCCTGCTACCCAGATGACATTGAATACCTTCCATTATGCTGGTGTGTCTGCCAAGAACGTGACGCTGGGTGTCCCACGTCTGAAAGAGATCATGAATGTGTCAAAGAAACCAAAAACACCCTCTCTGACAGTGTTTTTGACTGGTCAGGCTGCCAGAGATGCTGAGAAGGCAAAGGTTGGTACTTTTGTACTGATTTGAAGGATTGTTTGGAAGTAGATCATGCACTAGTTTGATCAAGGAGAAGTAATAATTGTTTTTCTATTTATTGATCAAATTTTGATCAAATTTCAATATCACTTCAGGGTTCAAAATAGTGTTCATAAAATATGCCTAATTTTGTAGGCTGTTTTGCGTAGCCCAAAATTTTTGCTGGCTGTTTTCAAGCAGTAAAGTACAAGTATAATACTATTACGTGGGTGTGTTTCATTTATTTCAGAACGTATGATTTACGGCATTTATGTATTTTTTTTAAAGAAACCCTGACCGCTCTTTCTGTGTGTTGAATAAACCAGACTCTACCTCATCTGGCCAATTAAGAAAAACTAGTGCTAATCAGAAGGGAAAATTTTGGTTTTGCAAGCACAACTGACTAAGTGAAAATAACAATTTCGCCAATTCCTACTCTTAAACTGTATTGTGGAAAGAAAAATCGCCGGCAAGGTCCTAAAATTGACGACCTTTACATGTATGGTGATTCAGTTGTTGAGAGTTATGATTAATTCATGTTTTGTAGGATGTGCTGTGCCATCTTGAACACACAACACTGCGCAAAGTGACGGCAAACACAGCCATCTACTATGACCCTGACCCCCAGAATACTGTCATAGCCGAAGATCAGGACTTTGTTAATGTCTACTACGAGATGCCAGACTTTGATGTGAGCCGGATCTCACCGTGGCTGCTTCGTATTGAGCTGGACAGAAAGAGGATGACAGACAAGAAGTTGACTATGGAACAGATTTCTGAGAAAATCAACCTTGGGTTTGGAGACGATCTAAATTGCATCTTCAATGATGACAATGCTGAGAAACTGGTTCTGCGGATCAGAATTATGAACAATGATGAGAAGTTTCAAGATGTAAGTTTCTTTTCAATAATTTCTTATATTATTTTATTTGAGAAATTAATTATAATGACGACAAACTTGCACCAAAATCAGCTAGAATAGTAACATTACTATTCTAGCTGATTTTGGTGCAGGTTTGTTGACATACAATATTTTAACTTGCTTGAATCATCTTAGTTCAAAATATTGCAACTCTATTAATTAGTTAACTTTCTCTCGAAACTTGTAAACTGTAAAAGCTTTCTGAGCAAGCTGAAAGAGAAAGAAATTTCAATTTTAAAAATGCTACTGTACACAAGTTTACATCAGTAGACATGTTTGTATTTAAGCACACTTTCATGGATTCTGACCTGCTACTACATTTACAACGACTTTTTGAGAAGTGAACTGGTTCTTGTAATTCCTCCAGTGGTATGTCTAGCGTTTATACCAATGGCTTAATAACCCTGCTGGCCTTTTCAATCTTTCAGGAGGATGAGCAGCTGGACAAAATGGATGACGATGTGTTCCTGAGGTGTATTGAAGCCAACATGTTGACAGACATGACGCTACAGGGCATCGAGTCCATCTCCAAGGTGTACATGAACTTGCCGCATGAGGACAACAAGAAGCGCATTACGATCACTGAGGAGGGAGAGTTTAAGGCCATTCAAGAATGGGTGCTGGAAACAGATGGTGTCAGTCTAATGAAGGTATGTGTGTTATTTGTCGAGTCATTTTTCTTGTAAATATATTTATTTTCCCTGCCAAAATTGACGAATGTCCTAAGCTTTTGCCTTACTAGTTCTTGAAGCCACAGAATGGCCAATCATTTTGGTACAAGTAGTTAGACCTGATTGTGTTGAAACATAGCTTTAGAAAATTCTAAAGAGGTGATAATTTTGAGTTTGGGGTTGAAACAGCGACGTACCGGTAATTGTTGAAATATCTTCACTAACATAATTCTTCTACTTTATATAGAGAGATTGTTGAGTCTCTTGCTAAGCGCATCTTCCTAAACTGAGTGTGCTACATTTTTTCTGATTTACAGGTACTGAGCGAGAAAGATGTGGATCCAGTACGTACAACATCTAACGACATTTGTGAGATTTTCTCGGTAAGAGTGATTTTCATATTTTTTTTGTACTCCCATCGAATATATGGTATGTTTGTGGCTGTTTCAAGGTATCAAGGTAGAATATCTAGGCATAAATACTGGGATTTGACAAGCATGAAACTGGTATTAAATATGATTATACTAATAAGCGAAGCTGTAGTGATCCCAGGTAGCATTTCACTGTCACCGTTTTGTGATTAATATGTTGTTGAATAACTGTTGCAGGTACTTGGTATTGAAGCTGTGCGAAAGGCAGTTGAAAGAGAAATGAACCATGTCATCTCCTTTGATGGTTCATATGTGAATTATCGTCACTTGGCTTTACTGTGCGACATTATGACATGCAAAGGCCACCTGATGGCAATCACCAGGCATGGAATCAACAGGCAAGAGGTCGGCGCACTTATGAGATGCTCATTTGAGGAAACGGTAGGATATATGTTACATTGAGATTGTGTTCTTCACATCATTTTTGTTTTGTTTTGGTCAACTGGCTCGCTGGAGCTGTGCAGGGTTTACAAGGGTCATTGAAAGCTGGAAAGTCATGGAATTTCATAATCCGGGCTGGAAAACCTGAAAATCAAATTGTTAATAGAAAGCCGCTGAAAACCAGATCTGTGTGTGAACTAAATATCACTTTATCATCAAATTATGGAAAACAGTTTTATTGATCCATCGATTTTCAGGACAATTTCATAATTTTAAAATAAAAGTCTTGAGAAGTCATGGAATTTGGATGTAAAATATGTGTACAAACCATGTCAATAATGTTTTTTTACTCATGTTTATTTGTTTGTCGATATTTTGGTAGAGAATATATTTTCAATTGCTGTAACGATTCTGTTAATGCTGTTCCAACCAGGTGGATGTGTTGGTAGAAGCAGCAGCTCATGGTGAAACAGACCACCTACGAGGCGTCAGCGAGTGTATCATCTTGGGCAAATTACCCCATCTGGGTACTGGCAGCTTTGACCTCATGCTGGACGCTGAGAAATGCAAGCACGGCATGGAAATCCCCACCAACATCGGAGCTGGTATGATGGCAGGACCAATGGGAGCTGGTAAGTCTGGATTAATAATTATATTTTGTAAAAACGGCGTTAACAACAACATTTATTTGTACCACTTTTAACTTGGAGTTTCTGTTTGTTGAATAAAAAATGATTCGGGGAAGATATTCTACATTGGAAAAAATATTTATCTTTCTATAAACTGCTTTTCCTTACTTTAAAGGTACTGGCATGTTCTTCGGTCCTGGTGGTTCACCTACAGCAATGGGCTCGCCTCAAATGACGCCTTGGAGTATGGGAGCCACTCCGGCTTACACTGAAGCCTGGAGCCCCGGACTTGGTAGTGGGATGACGCCAGGAGCCGCTGGCTTCTCGCCATCGGCGCAATCAGATGCTAGTGGGTTTAGTCCTGGTGGGTACAGTCCTGCCTGGAGCCCTCAGCCGAATTCCCCAGCATCCCCAGGTTCTGTCAGTCCGTACATCCCCAGTCCAGCAGCACAGAGCCCAAGTTACTCCCCCGCCAGCCCAGCATTCATGCCAAGCTCTCCGTCAATGTCGCCAACAAGCCCTTCCTACTCACCCACCTCCCCTGGGTACTCTCCGGCCTCCCCTACACCAGGATACTCTCCAGCAAGCCCAAGTTATTCTCCAACTTCGCCATCCTATTCTCCAACATCACCATCCTATAGCCCAACGTCACCATCCTACTCACCAACCTCGCCATCCTACAGCCCCTCGTCGCCATCGTATTCTCCAACTTCACCTTCATACTCCCCAAGTTCTCCATCTTATTCGCCGACGTCGCCATCCTATT
Organism: Umimayanthus chanpuru; assembly: GCA_025448255.1. Lineage (NCBI taxonomy): Eukaryota > Metazoa > Cnidaria > Anthozoa > Zoantharia > Parazoanthidae > Umimayanthus > Umimayanthus chanpuru. Next base: position 5,122 of record JAOEJI010383419.1, read on the forward strand.
CCCCAAGTTCTCCATCTTATTCTCCAACATCACCATCCTACTCGCCAACATCTCCATCCTACTCACCAACTTCTCCGTCATATTCACCAACCTCGCCAAGCTACAGTCCAACTTCACCCTCCTACTCACCGACATCTCCTTCCTACAGTCCAACGTCGCCATCCTACTCGCCAACATCGCCATCGTATTCGCCAACTTCACCAAGCTACTCGCCAGATTCTCCGACCTATTCACCTACCTCACCATCATATTCTCCCTCGTCACCCAAATACTCGCCAACTTCCCCGAGCTACTCTCCAACCTCCCCGAAGTACAGTCCAACATCACCGACTTACTCCCCATCATCACCTTCGTACTCGCCATCGTCACCAAAGTATTCTCCAAACTCCCCGTCCTACACGCCAACATCCCCAACCTACTCGCCGACGTCTCCAACCTATTCGCCGTCATCGCCTCAGTACTCCCCATCATCACCGCGGTACAGCCCGACCTCGCCGGAGTATTCGCCGTCCTCACCAAAATACAGCCCAAGCTCGCCGAGATATTCTCCAACGTCGCCTAACTTCACTCCAATCTCTGGACAGTACAGTCCGACTTCACCCAACTACAGCCCGACTGGAGTGTCTCCATCACCGCGGTATTCGCCCTCGTCACCTCACTACCCGAACTGAGGGCGCTAAGGAGCTTACAAGACTGACAGAACGTGGGAAGTGCAAGGAGAGAGGAGAGATACTAATGGTATTTTTGTATAAAGGTGTCGAGTCCGCTCCAAACAAGAAAAAGAATGTTAGAGAACTTGTAGATTTGCATCTTGACCTGGTTGTTCGCATCAGAAAGGAAGATGATTTTGTTTTGGAAAGTGACAAACTTCTCGTCAGTAAACAATGAGGTTTCAATACCCGAGCTCACAGCTCGAACATTGCGTGAACGTAAATGAAGTAAAATGTATTGATTAATGTATCGATACAACAGAAATGGTTGAACAAACGTTAGCAACCGGAAAATAAAGTAACAAGTAGCCGTTTTGTAGCTTGTTGTATACTTGTGCCAACGTATTAATGTTGCCAGAAATTCTTTAAAACAATCGACCACTTTAATTCAAAGATGTATGTCAAAGTCATGAAAAAACTAAAAAAAAAATATCGCAGCGTTGCAATTATTAACTCTTAGTTTAGTTTTCTGAAGAACGGTTGCAGTGTACCAGTACATAGGCTTTCCTTTTTGATATATGACGAATTTCTGTTTAAAGTCTTAGAGAGAAAACCTATTAATTCTGTGACGTGCAATTTAATGGACTTAATGCGAATTTTTGTGTTGTTTTGCGATTGTTCGCATTCTCCTTAAAACTAAGCGAACGATTTAAAACCGAAACAAAACAGATTGCTTGTATGAATGTTGTAGGACTTGAAGCTGGTTAGATCTTTCATTAACAATAACAGTGTTTTGTTTATCAGATATAAACGGACATTGCTGTGGCAACTATGTGTAAACTAGTGGAAGACCAGTTGACAGTTCTGTCTGCGATGTTGCTGCCCTTGAGCACCGTCTTTCCTAATAAGACCAGTTGTTTTTCGCCTTCCTCCTCCCAAGTAGTCGTACTAGGCCCCAGTTGTTCTAAAGTGAGTTAGCGCTAACCCAGGGTTAAATTTTTAACCGGCGATTGGATTTACTTCGTTAAAGATTGATTTTGGCTGCTATTTCGGGTTTACATAATTGGATTTCCTTGAAGTAAATTTCAGTAATACTTTAGAAAGACTAGACTTGTTTCTCGATAAAGAAATCTTAGTTTAAAGTTTCGCCTAACCTGGGTTAAATTTAATCCACTTTCGAGCAACTGCCGGGTCCTGGTTGTTTAAACTTCGTATTACCCATGTCACAATGTGATAACGTTAATTTATTTTGTAACCGGGGACAGTAGACGGTTACCTCTTCTTTTGCGGCACAAGGTCTGCATCTGTTGTTAGTTCAACTGAGGATCTGTTTGCGTGAGTAGAGAAAAGGGGAAAAAATACGGCGCTTTTTTGCATGATTTTTCTTTCGATTTGTTGAACAAGTCGTAGTAATGGCAATAATAAACCTTTAAAAGAAAGTAGTGCGTGGAGAGATGCCATTGTATACTTGAAACTTTGAATGTTAACTTTTGGCTTTTTAGTTGACTTTGTCAACATGTTAAGAGTATCTAAAAAAGCAAACCAGAAAGCATATTATGTTGATCATTGTGCAAGTTATTAAACACTTGTAGACTTGACGTTTACAGCAGAGTATTGTATAGACAGTTTGATAACTTAAAAACGAAATGTATTAAAACACAGAGAATCGATTAGTTGTGTGATGTTTATTTGTGGAGGCGAGCGTGCATAAGGGACGAACCATTCGAAAACTGATTGGGGGTGGGAAGAACACACATTTAGCCCTGTTCACACGGTACAAATTAACCCAGCCGGTTAGTTTCTGTCGTGTAAACACTGCTAACCCGGGTAAGTTTGAACAAGTGTCATGTAAACACAACCCGGGTTAGTTTTAACTCGGGTCGAACCCGGGTTAGTTTGTGCCGTGTAAACAGAGCTTAAATAGTGCAAGGCAAATAGACTGAAAATTTTTGCATGAACATGCCAATTAACGTCAGAAAAAATTCCTGCAAAGAAAAGAATCGTGCAAGCAAAACATCCCCTGCCCCTAACCCATCACCTTTCCACAGGTCCGTCCCCAATGTGGCTTTGAAAGCTTTATTGTCCAGAGATGAAAAACTGCTTTATTTATTGGAAAAGACATAGTTGAGTATTTAACATGCTTCTGAAGATTTTCCTAAATTTTCAAGAACTGTCATTAGTATTCTGAAAACTTGTGGATAATTTTTGAAGATTTCTCGAAAATTTCTTAAATCGCAAAGCTTTCTACAATTTTTTTGACGATTTCCCAGGAAACTTTTCGGATTCCCAATCATTAAAACGAATTCCCCTACAAGGTTCAAGATTATTTGCTCGTATTCTTGTTTCTGTATATGAGCCTTTTGCTTCGCATGTTTGCGTACAATTAACCGGGCCTGTTTTATCAAACAAATATATAAACGAAATTTGAAACCATGAATACTTAAATTTCGCGATTTTGACGAATCACCGTTTTTCAAGGTAATTAAATTTCGCAAATTAAGTAACTGGTGCTCGTTTTTTAAACTTCCATTTCTGTGCTGTATTTAACAATAACGGAATAGAAACGCTACAAGTAACTGTTAACAACATAACATCTTTTAAACGTGCACTGATTCAAGCAACCGAGGCACTATTTTTAAAATTCGATGATGGCGCTGCCAATAAGCTTGTAGATAAGGATCGCCTCAACGTTTTCAAATGGATCTTCAGGTGAAAAAAAGGTTGTCTTCCCTTGAACAAGTTCGGATGTTCCCGCTTTGCTCCATCCTCTTGCAATGTACTACTAAAGGTCGCTAAGTTTCGCGTCTTTAATTTTCGCGGCAACTTATTTTTCGGGAGACTTTGATTTCGCGAAATGTTTAAAATCGCGAAAATAAGTGATAATAAGGTATGTACTTGGATTCCGATTTCAAGTTAAAAACATGGGAGGCTACAAATCTTAAACAAATTTTCTAAACTTGGAGTTTTGGCCTTCCGAGTCCCTCATGATTGAAACTTTAATGTTATTTTTAAAATTAGAAAAAGAATCATTCAATCCTTATAAGAATCTGAGAAAATGAATGAGGTAACGAATTACACTTTTTTTTTATAAGAACGTCCAATTTTTGCAAAGGGGATGGAGTGGAAAAAAATTGTGCAAGCAAAAAATTGTGCAAGCAAAAAACCCCCCATCACTTTTCCACAGGTCCGTCCCTAATGTGGCTTTGAAAGCTTTATTGTATAGAGACGAATAACTGTTTTATTGGAAAAGACACAGTTGAGTATTTAACATGTTTCCGAAGATTTTCCTAAACTTTCAAAAATTGTCGTAAGCACTCTGGGCCCAGTTGTACGAAGAGTGGACAACTTTATCCAGCGAATAAATTCCTATCCAGTGGATAAAATTTGCTTGTCCAATCAAAATTAAGAACGCGCCGCCCAATTTTATCTGCTTGATAAGGATTTATCCGCTGGATAAAGTTATCCACTCTTCGTACAACCGGGCCCTGTTGGATATTTTCTGAAGATTTATCGAAAATTTCACAGATCGCAAAAAGCTTTATATTTTTTCGACGATTTCCCAGGAAATTTTTCGGATTCTCAATCATGAAAACGAATTCCCCTATAAGGCTCAAGATTATGTGCTCATATTCTTGTTGTTTCTGTAGATGCATGAGCCTTCTGCCTCGCATATTTGCGTGCATTTAACTTTTTAAATATTTGTCAAACAAATATAACGCAACTTGAAACCATGTACACTATTAAATTTCGCGATTTTGACGAATCACCGTTTTTCAAGGGTATTAAATTTCGCGAATTAAGTAACTGTTGCTCTTTTTTTAAACTTCCGTTTCCGTATTTTTTTAAACCTTGACGGAATAGAAACGCTACAAGCAACTGGCTGAAATGTTCAACATTGTCAGCAGCATATAAACACTTTTAAAAGTACACTGATACACCTATTTCAAAAAGGTTGTCTACTGAATTGTTGCATTGTGCATTGTGCATTGCACGTTGTTGCATGCCAAGACCGCAAAGCATTGTGGTCCACATTGCTTCCATGTCGCTGTCTCATAGCAGACACCTACAATGTTATTTAAAAATTCGTTACATCCATGGTGCGTTGCAGTCTGGGTATGCAACAATGCGCAATGCACAATGCAACAATTCAGAAGACAACCGTTTTCGAATTAGCTAGCGCTGTATAAAGCAACCGAGGCACTATTGAACTCGATGGCGCTGCCAATACATCATTTTACTAATGGAAATTTTTGCTAGATCCATTCCCCTGTGGGTGCAAAAAGTCATTACTCGGTCAAATTTGGGTTCATTAATTCAGCATAAACATCAGTTGCTTGCCCTCACAAGGGAATGGATCTAGCAAAAATTTGCATTAGTAAAATAGAGTATTAGCTTTTAGCTACTCTTTCTACTGTATATTAATGACCTTTCCAATGTTTCTAATATCCTCGATATTATTTTATTTGCTGATGATACAAATATATTTTTCTCCCATAGAGACCAAAATTATTTGGTCGAAACAATCAACAGTGAAATGAATAAGCTAACTGAATGGTTTAAGTGTAGTAAGCTTTCGTTAAATGCTAAGAAATCA
>JAOEJI010383530.1:0-10365 GCA_025448255.1 Umimayanthus chanpuru
GACTAGTGTTGTTTAGATATGAACAGCGCTTTGCACTCAAGAGTCTTCCTTCCGATACAAATGGTAGATTATATGGGTATTAGGGAAGTTGCTGAAATGTAGACAATTTATTACAAAATAACGCTAAAAGTTGTAAAAATTTATTTTCCGAACATTTTCGGTTTAAAACAATCATTATGGATATTAGTGCTCATTCTAAAATGAAAATGCCGATCGGAACATCAATCATCGGAATCGGCTGATTTTCCGTGTTGGAATATGAGCTCAGATACCTACTATATATAAATCACATAGGATCTGCGGTCAGATTTCATCCCGGAACGAAAAGGTCAATCCGAAACGAAATCACGCAAGCAAATATAGACTCAAAGTGAAATCGGAATGAAGTCTTGTTGTGATAAAAGTCAATCCAGTATATAGTGAAATACAAAAGTTCCACAAAGGTCCAAAACGTTTGATAACAGTCCTTGTAGGTACTTACATCACAAAACTTGTTTATCAACGTCATTCGCTTGCACGACCCATCCTTGAGACGAAATTTGCCTTGCTTTGTGATTTTCAATGCTATTGAAAAGAAGAAGGTAACTTATTTAGATAAGATACAGTGTATGTATATAAGATTTAAGTTAAGATACAGTATATGTATAGAGCCGAAACCAACTGTAGAAATGCAAACGTTTCAGGTATCCTACTGATAATCACTTACTGATTTGCCTTTTGTTTCAGAGACATCATAGTTGTCTGTTCAGTTTCCATACAAACCCCAAAAAAGTCGTTGACAAGACAAAATAGTTGAAATGAAGAGACAGACAAATAGAAGCGAATCGGGATTGCAGAATGTTTTCAAACAAAACTAATCAATAGTCAGTTCCGTTGTTAAGCTATTCAATTGTATTCAAAGTGATAATAACAAACCTTTTAACGTAGGAAGCAATTTGTGGGTCTCAGGAAACTCTTTTAACAACCTCTCCTAAAGGAGAAAAAGAAAACGCAAATATAAGTAAACATTGAAGTATGTTTGGTGAATATCGCCTGTAGTCGGGGAAAGGGAAGGCGAGGGGCAGCATTCGGAGGATATATGTTGAAACGCTATGACATTCACCTGACATCCTCCTCCCCCATAAATTGTTTTAGATTTTATAGCAGTTTTGGCTGATCCATCCTTTCGTTCTTCTGAATACTATATGATCCCCTCCTCTACCCTCCCCAATAAATTCTCCCATAGGAAATCACATTGAGAACAAAATATGCAGCTTTTTTTCACCGCGATAGAGAGATCAGTATAGTTGATTTTTCAAATATCCTTAACCTGGTTGTGTAAGAAAAAAGTTGTTGATTATTAAAAGTGATATTGGTTTATTGCTTGGAATGCCGCAGACATGAATTCAGAACCTCATTTTAGGGGAGAGCTGGAGGTGTTATTATTATTAAGTACAAATAAGACAAGTTCTCGGAATGTCAGTCACGTCAAACGTACGTGGCTGACCAAAAGTATAGTTTCTAAACCTGTGTTCAAAGCTCATGCATGCAGTTGCTAATTATGTTTGGTCATCAACTCTCAAAATATATCTCTGAGCAAACACGCACTGTAATTCTACTTTTTCCCTGCCGATATCACGAAGCATGTGTTTTTCCAATAAAAGAAAGATCTCAATATATAATATGACTAATTGCAGCAAGTAAGTTAAAAACCAAGATGAGCTCTATGCTTAAATGGGTTCATTTTTTTTTAATAGTGGTTGGAATCTATGATAAAACATCCCCTAATAGTTCCCTTTGTTCTATTAATTGGTTTTTTCTTAAAGAGAAAGCAATTTGCAAAAATTGATAGTTTCTGCGCACAAGAAAGTTAAACGAATGAACAGGAAGCAACATGAACAACTGAGAAATGAATGAAATACACATTTGCGTATTTTGTAAGTAGCAAACATATTCTGAAGTGAATGTGTGTGAAGACAAATCGAATGAGTCAAGGCTTAACCGTGCCAATATTTATATAACATCCAAGTTGGAATCAAATCACCATTTATGCATCATACTATTAAGTATTTTAATTATAAAGAATTTCGGCGAGCTTTGCTTCTAATTTTAGTACAGCAAATCGTAATTAGGAGAATCGCTTAGTCACATTTTGAAATACTGAACAGAAGATACGCGTTTTAGGTCAGTCAATATTTCCAGTTTGGGCAAAGTAACATTTTGTGATCTAAACACATAACAAGACCACTAAAATGCATATAATAATTGTTATATAACATGAAAGTGCAAAATTTGCGTGTGGGCGAATCGGTACATAATTTTATTGAATTTTAACACAGTAATTAGTCAGTGACAAATAGGGTTCTGATGCTATATAATTCATCATCAAAGACATTTTATCCAGCTTCATTCGAACTAAATACTTTACAAACAAAACATAACATCAAAAAGACTTCACAGCATTGATCGATGCTTCTTCAAAATTCATTGAAATTTTATTGCTTCATTTTAAAGTCAGGGTAACTTGCTTACCTGTAGATCAAAAAAGTGGCCAGAATTTCTATAGACAATGTTTATTGTTCCATCTGACCACAGCACTTTCATGATGTAAACCTAAAGACAAGAAAAACAAATTTGAATAATCGTTTATTTAGTCTTAATATCATTTATAATAACAGCAACTAAATTTTTCTTGTTTTTGATTCTCACATAGAATGCAACCAATACTGTTTGAGAGTTATAGTCTCGGTTACTTTTTCAGTAGACCACGATGGCCAATAATTCCGAAAGGATCAATTGATTCCTTACACCAGACGAAACTTTGTTTTGTTTGTCAACTGTAAGAAATTCTTGCCCTTTTCCTTGTATTTCTTCCCCGTTTCATTGAAACTTGATATCATGATGAAAAGCGTGAAATACCATCAAGAACAAAAACTGTACAAAACTTGGATATTTACGCAACTATGGAAAACGGCTGATATTTTTTCCGTTCTAATCGTTTTTATACAAGCAGTTATAATTATTAAAAAAGAGAAACAAACAACTTACATAGTTCTTATTTGGAAATCGTCGCTTTTGAATTCCTTCGGCAGTCAACTGTTTTACCCGTCGGTCCATTGTGGCAGTTACAATCTGATGAGATACCGAAAGTCAACTGTAGCAATCTTATTCTATCCTTGGGTTAAATACACTGAACGGCAAAACCTACGTTTTCATGACGTCAAACACAGCTCTTAAACTTAATTGGTTACAAGTCCCTTTACTTAGTTTGATGACCCGTGAAGTTAGGAGTGGGAAGCAATCACGCTTCTAGACTAGTCTTATACCCCTGCAAAGAAAAGGGGATTGAAATTTTCTTCTATCCTTTCAATACTTTTATCTTAAACTGGATTTTTGTTAGCCTAAAGCCGTTAAACGTCCCATCGAGACGGATTATCAGTCTATCGGTTAATTAACCACTATTATTGTTTCAATATCACCGTATGTCGCAACACGGCATTTTTTCTTTGTTTAAGAAAAAGTGCGTCAACATAGCAAACTTTGCATTTTGTTGACAATGTTCTCAACCGAAACCTTTTTGTTTGTTTTTATCCAATATATCGCTAGACAGATAAATAAAAGTATCGTTCTTTTCTTTCAACCATACATTTTAAACAAACTTTGTTTGTATTCAGCAAACACAATAAAATTATCACCTAGTCAAAGTAAGTCACTTGGAACCAAGTGATTTTTTTGTTTAGTATTGTTGTCAGACGTTTATAGAACTACATGAGTTTAATTTGCATCTTACGGATTAACCTCCAAAAAAGAATGATTGCGTGAAACACTGCACGCAAAATTCTGCAAACATTGTCTGTATATTTTCATATATTCAAATAGGAAATCTCGTTAACGATTATTTGTTTGGACGAGTAACAAAAATATCAAACCAAATCAATACACTGATTAATTGGCTACGTTTAGTATATCATGTATGAGGACCAGTCACTAGTTAAAAACGTCTAGAAAATTCAAAAACTTTAGCGGGCGAAACTCCATTGTATATAGAAAAATAATTATCTATAAATTAAACCTCAGCTCTAACTGCATCGATCTCGAATACCATTTTTAGGATTCAATTTAAAATAATTTTGCGATTTGTATTTTGCCCTTATCACTGCCAGATCACCACTGAATACCCGCTATACGTCAGTGGGCCCACCGCCTTTTCTTAACGACAGGGAATTTAAAGCCGGTTTACAAACAGGTTTGGCGTCATCGAAATATATTCTCGTCATTATTTATGACGCCAGAAAAGTTAAAACTGTCTACTTAAGAAATGGTTCATACTCAGGCAGCGTGCTTCTATCGAATTATAGATCCAGTATACGAGGGAATTTTGGACAGAAGGAGAAACGTGTTTCAGTTGCACAAGGCAGAGCCGTGTAATCCTCTGGCTTCTTGATTGCCCCCTGAATCCACAGGCACACGCAAGCATACGGCTAGAGCATCCAGTTTAGAACATTGCCACTTTAGTCAGTTTCAAAAAATGAGTTTGTAAGCTAATAATATAGAACATAATATACTCGGTTCACCGACCTTTTTGTCATCGTACAGCTCATCTTAATAGCAAAGTTTTTTTTATCGTAACATGTACAATTACTTTGTTCTCATTTGGAAACTTCATCGAAACTACTTTCTTGCTTCTCCGATATCAGCTTGCGATCGTGCGTCTAACGAGTCATTATACTCGGCTGCACGCTTATGCGATACTTAGGAAATGGCAAAAAAATGACCTTAAAGAATTAAAACAAATTAGCAGCATTTCTTTTCTTGATTATTTTTCTTTGAGACACTTTTATGTCTAGTTTGAAAATAAAGCTGGTAATTTTTCATGCGCTTTTGTACAGCTTGAGCGTGCATTGTGCCAATCACTTCTCTCGATCTCAGTTTCCGCGGGCAGCCATAATTCAGCTGACGCATGCTAGAGATGAAACATCTTAAATAGAAAAAGCGGTACTTCAAAGTCAGTGAATATGTTTCAAATATACATAATCAAAGACAAGAATATAACGAGTGTGCTTCAGACTCCCTTTTTGCGGTGTCACGCGCTACAGTTTGTTTGCAACTTGTCTCGAAATGGCGGCGAAACAAATTTCTGCGACCGTTGTGGAAAGTGGTACCCATCAGTAATATAAGTTTCCGTATTGATTACGCTCTTTTTTATTGAGGATGGGGATACGTAGAGAACATTTATTTTATATAATGTTCAGTGGAGTAATTTGTTGTTTAGTAAACTGTAAAATAAGGTCTGTCATCTGCAATTGCTCGTGTCAGCATCTCCTGATGGCTACTCCGAATGTGGATATAGAAAAGCAACTAGTGACACTTGTACATCTTTTAAGAAAACACTCACTTTTTGGCTTGTGTGAATGGACAATATGAGTTTAAGTATGTACCCAGTGCTGAAATCCTCAAAATAGTTAAGATCATCCAAAATCAGCCCCAAAATTAGACGTTCTTCTTTTAAGAAAAGAGAGTGCATTGCATCTTTTCAAGGTGGTAGTAATGGTGTGCGCAACGCTGTGTATGTCATTGCAAGACATGTTGCACGGAAGATCGAATCGTTTAGCTGAACCTGCATCAGTTCTTCCAAAGGAAAAATATTGTATGATCACCTCTTTTAATGACACTCAAAATAATTTAGAGAGACATCCGTATCGAAATTACGTCAGCGAGAAAATTTACTAAAATTAGCTTTTGACCACTGCGTTGTTTTACAAACACTTAATTTCCAGTTAGGTTAGTCCCGCACGACCTGCAAAACCATATGAAGTAAGGAATGTGCTACTCTAGTTTAGATTTTTGTGAGTACTTGAGTACCACATTTCCTCTCCACCATTAAGTTTCACTACGTTACATCATTCTCCATATATTAACATGAAGTAATATTGAATTTAGTGAACAAATCATTTACCATTTGCACGTTTCTTGCAAAACAATACAAAAGAAAGGAAATGCGTTGCTTTGGTTGAGATTCTTTTTTGAGTACTCTATTTTTAGTAGCACGTTTTCGTTCCACCTTTAACCCTCCATTGTCCACCTATCAATAAGATGCTGTTTAGACCACCATTCTTTTACTTAAGTAAGTTAAGATATTGGTTTAAGTCTAAACTCTAAGAATAAGAGGAGGGACATCTTAGGTGTTGTGGAATGGATAACAAAACGTATGTTAGGAACAAAATCTGTTCAAGTATAAAATGTTCCAGAGAGCGATCCATCAACTTGCAATTATGCATTCTTAGCAATTAATTATGAGCTTATGATACACCTTAATATAAAAAGTAATTATACAAAGTTTATACCATTGCCATGGATTTATATTTTTAGACTAGGAAGGGGTTATTTGGAGCCTCGCATGATGTTCTTTTTTGATTAAGACTAAATACCTTACGAAGCATGTGTAGTGCGATGATACAGCTGACACCAACATTTACAATTTATTTGAAGAGACCATTGCTCTCACAATGTTAAACCGTTAGTCTAAGAGATGCATTTAAAATTTTAGGTTTTGACAGCAGTAAAAGGGCGGAGTCCATAGTTGCTTGAAGAAGTATCAAAGATGGCAGCAAAGATGAATGTCCCTCATGGCAGCAAAGGCGGGATTAGCGGATTCAGTTTGGAAGTTCTGTCGCCATAGCAACATTTGTTATCATAAACACTAACTGGTAGACGTTAAATATTTCCATGTTAATTGATAACACACTGAAAAAGTATGTACCATGAAAATATTTTGATGAGGAACCAAACACCCGCACCCTTTCTGTACGCTTTCGTGTATCAAATACAATAGTATTCGTTATAATAATTATAACAAACTGTAAATAATAAGAATAAGAATAAGAATAATAACAGTATCATTAAAAATAGCCTTTGCCTTAAGAACTTAAAGTTTGTTTTCATCGGCAAAGAACAATAAAAGATGCTCTTGTGGGAATGAAACGTTTGGAAATGAAATGAGATGGCTGTTTTGGTTTTGATATTATTCTAATCATTCTTTCACTACTCAGAATGCTCGTTTCAGGATGTGAACGAAACTCACAGCAGTTAAATAAGGCTACATATAAATAGAACAAGCCAAAAATGGGCGTAATGCAATACTAGATGTTGTGTTGGAATCAGTACTCAGGATTCAACTCACGTTTCACAAGTCTAGTCTTTCCAGGAGATACGCAATACTATTCCAAGAGTAGCACGTGACGTTTCCGTAACATCAATTTATTTAAGATATTGCCGGAAATTTCACTGCAGTAAAACAAACTTATTAAAACTTCGGGTATCAAACTGCAAGTTCTTAAGTGTTTGCACTCAACAATACGCGTGCATATGATTTAGTTTTTAGTGATGATTCAAGTATATCTCGTTAAGTTTTCACCCCTCTGGAGATGACATATTCCTCTTCTCCCCATTTGGAAATGTTGGAGTAATGTTTTCATCTCACTTAGGATCTGTGAACTTCCTAGAGCATATTAAGAAACAGCTCGCGTAATAGATCAAGTTCAAGACTGTTCATGGCAAGTTCTTAAAACACCACCTGATTAGGTGTATTGGCGATTGCAAAAAACCTATGTGAGAACTTCCAGTTTCAAAAGCATCAACAAAATATTTATTTCATTAAAATGTCAATGAACAAACCAAGCAATTCTTATACGTGACAATTCTAAACTCATGGATATTGATTGAATATACCACATATTTGCCGCGGCGCGAACTCTTAGATCAAGTCTGAGTCAAAAGTGCAACAATTGAAGTGATACCAGGACTGAAAAACTACCAACAAATTGCTCGAATTCAACAGTTGTTTAAAAATATGTCATTTATTTGTTTTGATTGAACGGTTTTAGCAGATCTGACATCTTAAAGTTTTCCGGAATAACTCGAGTCGGGACAATATAACAAGTTTTCGCATTCAAATGTGAAGTTCCATTAACTGTTAAGCACTCAACCTTGGTCAGTCACCAGAGCCTGCATGTGGTAAGCATAGTGCTTGTGTTTCCAAAGAAACAGTAATCAAGAAAATGATCTACATTTTTCCTACTATGCCTTTTCATAACAACGTTTCGTGAGCTGCACAAAACTGAATAAAAGATAAGTAGTTTCGATGTATATCAAGAATAAAAGAATTAATGAGGTCTTTTAATAGATTAAAACATTAATCACTTCGAAGTGGACAATTAAATAGCTTTGTCGTTTCCGGAGACCATAAATTTGGATAAGCGCCTGTTGTCGGCATTTCGTCTTTATTCGCACATTTAATAGAACTCAAATAAAAAAATACAAAACAGAATACGTACTGTTTGACATTTCTGCAAACTTTTTAATTCGACCTCCATTCATGATCTTTCTCATAAACTATGAGTATTTATCTTCCATGTTGGGGTGCCTTAGGGCAAAAACGTAACTTGATTTGTCACAGTCGACAGTTATTTTTCCAACAGGAATTGTTTTTAAGGACATTCATGCACTTCCCATATCTTTTAAATTTAGTCCTGAAGACTTCAAGAAACATTCGCATATATGCAAAATAAGTAATCAAACAGATCTGCACCTGTACCGTCTTCTTTGTGATAACGTTTTTGCAAGAATGGTGAGACTGAAAACAGGCAAAATTCGAAAACACTTTCAAGAGCTGTTTGCGTCTGAAACTCCTAAACCAGTTCTAATAGTTACATTTTAACAAGTTTTGACCCCTAAATTGTAATGACGCTTCTCGTGTCGTAAGTTCGTTAGCAGGTCAAAGCAAATCACAACAGCTTAAAGTTACTTGGCTGTAAAATTAAGCTCGTTCAAGTTCTGTTCAGGTAAAGTTATTGTCAACACTTTGGAAATAAACACGCACAATATCAAGAAATTTGAATAACAAAGATCAAACACAAAGGAATGCTAAATGTGCGACGAAATAGAACAAGTTCACATCATCATTTGTATGTTGTTCACATTCTTATGCGTGAGTCTAAGCTTCTTAGACAAGCGAGTCACTAGGCGTAGAGCACACATCAAATATGCAAGTCACAGCTTTAGGTTGACTCCGATCGACCGGTTTGTACTCGTTTACCCAAGGTTCAACAGTTTAGATTTATCGAAAGTTGTTAAGAAATACAGCACATGATAAACACAATTACTAGACAGTTATATTTATGTTGAAAAACGTTTGCGTAACTAGTGTAATTTAGACAGGATAAGAATGCAATACAAACTGAACTTATTTTAGTGTCCTAATTCAGTTCACGTTCTTTAGTTGTCGGTTGAACGCTTTGGCACTTTCGCTTTGAGATATCTGCTTTCTCTTTTACAAGAATTAATGACACGGAACTAAGGCCTCTTAATTGTATTTTTCAGACAATTACAGAACAAACTTATCTTTATGCCCCCCTTATTTTAGAACGAAATATCTCATGTTAATCAAAATTGTGTCAACTGTCTTTTACAAAACTCGGGCAATTGGAAATAAGGTTTTTTGTTGTTGTGAAAAAAATTGTAATTTGGTGTCACAAAATAAATACAAAAACACTTCAGTTGCTTTAAATTATCAGTGTATGAGTTAGTAGATTAGTTTGTTAGTTCCGTTAAACCGCAGCTTTGAAAACTCACAGAATTGTTGTCAAGTGGTAATTAGTACAAAGACTTTCTTAATAAACAGAAACATCATCCAGTTTTCATAACAACAATCTTGATCCTAAACCAAAGTTTTTTCAATGTAATAAAAAGGACTGAAAACTAGAAAAGGTTTCACGACGTAAGAAAAAACAACAATGGGAAGCGAACAACTATTTTAAATACTTTCAATTCACCAACCTCAGTGAGAGTTTACTAAAATCAGTGCTCGTGTAGTGCACGTGCTTCAATGCAGCTAGGTTCGCTTTCTATTGGATCTGCCACGTGCTCAATGCATCATTCACGTAACATGAGTAGATTCCAAAGTTAGTACTTAAAGTGTTTTACTAAAGTAGCATTTTGCTTAATTCATTCCCTTGTTAGGGAATCGGGTCGTTACTCAGTCAAATTGTAGCCCATTAATTCAACAACAACATCAGATTTAGCCCTGAGGGCATACAGTATATCTAGCAATATTTTGTACTGGCGATATGAAGTGTCTTCAAAGCGCCATTTTGCAAAGATAGTACACTCGGCAAGAAGTCGTGTATGATGTTGAAAAAACCCTTCTTGTACGTGGTTGCTGTAATGACTTTCTAACGTATTGATTTCGTTTCGTTTTCTTTTGTAAAAAGCTTTACTTCGTTAAAGACCCTGTTACACTGTGCAATTTTCTCAAGTTGCTGGAGAATTGCACAGTGTAACATGGGTTGTCTCGCAATTTTTTTGTTGCGCGAAGCGTTGCACGAAGTA
>JAOEJI010383641.1:0-10364 GCA_025448255.1 Umimayanthus chanpuru
CATAATACCATTCCATCTTCGTTTTCAAATTTCTTTACTTCAGTACGAAAAGTTCATAATTACAACACAAGACTTTCTTCGAGTTCAGCTTACTATACTCCTGCTATACGTACAAATTATGGAAAGTTTAGTTTGGGATATCAAGGACCACTTACGTGGAATTCCATTGATCATAATACAAAAGAAATTAATCACCGCGAAATTTTTAAACAGAAAATCAAGGCACAGTTTCTTAAAACTTACATCTGAAATTCGCGTTTCCCAAAACTTTAAGAGACAATATCAAACTCTTGTCTTTGCATCACGCTGGCTTATTTCTTAATATAACATCTATGTGTTTGTGTACGTTTGTGTGTGTGTATATGTGTATTCTTTAATAATCCTTTTATAACTTTCTTCTTTCGACCGCTAATACATTTTCAAAGTACTGTAAATGGGACTCCAGACTCGATTAGTCTTTACTACATCTGGAGTCCTGACACTCTTACTTTTTCAGTTTAAAACTTTGTAAATATTAATTGCAAAAACGAGTGTAAACAAAATATTGTTGTTGTTGTTGTTGTAAATGGGGAATACCCGAAAGCGAATCATCATGTAAACCTATTGATTTATGTAATATCTCTCTATTTTAACTTCTGAGTGTTAATAAATTATTTGTTTACAGAATTGGTTTAGCCTGAAAAATAGCCAAGTGCTAGTCGAGGCAGACTAAAACTTATCTAAGACTAAAACTTACGCCTATTAGTTACAAGGAAAGGTAAATACTTTTAAAAATAAGCTAAAAATACAAAGGTAGAAAGGTCGAGAAAGAGTGAAGGTCTAAGGAAAAAGAAAACACAAGTAGTGATAAATTACTTCTTGGAAGATAATTTCAACAACTACTACCGAATGCTGTAATCAACACTGAGATTTTGTCACAGAAATATGTCATTATTGGAAAAGTTTAGAGATTTCAATATTGTAGCCATTAGCATGTAAATGTTTATTTATTTATTTATTTTATTAGTTTCGCCTGGTAAATGGGTACACGTACACAGCTTGAAAAAATGCCAAAGTAAATACAAGGTAAACAAATACATAATAGAACAAGAAGGAAAAAACAGGAAAACTAATAACATTGCAGGGAAGCCACAACAGCGTCAGCCAATTACTGTGGTCCCGGAAAATTAAAAATAAGAAAAATGAAATTACAGTAAGTTAAAAACAACAAGTGGCGTATGGTGTCAATTTGCGGGCAGAGTTACAAGATGGACAGATTGTCTTCCACGAGCGGGGGACGTCTGGGTCGAACTGACTGGATAATGATTCGAGGTAGTATTTGTAGAGAACAGACTTAAATTGGTTCATGGTGAGGTTAGGGGATAGTTTGAGATCTTTTGCTAAACAGTTCCAGTTTAAGCAGAGCTGACTTGTCTACTTTTTTTGAAAGCTTTTTTTTTTGATAAATTTCCAACATGAGCAGGTATCTGGTTTTATATAGATGTAAGCCAATACGTGAAAAGGAGTTTTTCTTGGTTTTAAGACGTGAATATTTGGAGTAATAATTGTCGCTTGAAGTGGATCTTGTATCATAATTATGTATATCTTTGACTCGAGTGAATATTTTACTAATATTAGAGAGTTGTAGTTCACATCGTACCTTAATTGAGCAGTAAAATAGAGGTAAAGTAATGTCAATGTCACTGGTGAATAGCGGTATCGCACTGTGAGTTGAATTTGCGAAAATTATCGATCTGAGAGCACACTTTTCCAAGAGTAACAGTTTATCTTGTATCTTTTCACTAGCTTGACCCCAGATATTTATTCCATATAGGAGCAATGGTTGCAAAACGGATTTGTACAGCAGAATATCGTTTGGTCATGAGTGTCTAAGTTTACTTAGAATGGCGACTATTCTACTGACTTTGTTACTTATATATTCAATGTGGGGTTTCAAGAAAGTTTGTTGTCTAGCAGCACACAAAGTTATTTAACTAGTTACAGTTTGATGTTTACCTGGAGTTTTTGACTGTGGTCACACTTGAACCCCCGAGTCGTACCTAGCACGATTTTTCGGAACGTTTACTTTGGTCGTGCTGGACTGAACGCACACTAACAAATGACGAGTTGTCATTAGAGTGTCAGATATTAAAAATATACTAGGGGTAAGCATAGCTTAGAAAGTGCGGGCGGGAAACTGAGGAAGTATTATTGGAGGAAGTCACCCAACGCCCTTTGTTCAAAATCTATAAAAATATTCGTAATGAAATGAAGCACTCGAAAACCTATGTTCAATTCGAAATTTCAGGAAATTTGTGGTTCACATAATGGCTGTAGCAAAGGATTGAAGGAAGCATTTGTTGGGAGAAATCGTATGTGGCCCAAAATTCATTTCTCCACGGCACTGGCTCACCTGTAAACATCCCGCCTGCGCAGGATTAACAGCACAAAGGCTTGGTTGTGTTTTGTCGTTTGGCCCAACCAATGATTCAGTTGGGACACTTCCACCTGATTTGTTTTTATCAAACTCTGCCAGAATCGATCTTTTTCCACAATACTCAATAGAACGTTCGGTCCTCAACTTCTTCCTCTCGCTCAAGGTTTTTGAATCAGAGCTTTCAACCACGACAGCTGGCGAAATATGGCACCGCTTCTTTTGATGAAGGTACACCTTCATCAAAAGAAGTGGTGCAAAAAAAGCCAAGCAAGGAAGATACCGTGGTAAGCTTTCTTCCCTTTTGAGATCTGAAGTCCGCCCAAGTACAGAATTATCCCATAATATATGCTACAGGTGTAAACGAGACATAGATCGGATAACCAAGAACTTAGAAGAGCTGCAGCAATTCAGGGGACGATATGCCGAGTCGTCTAAGCAGACATTTTCGTTCCCTGAATTGCTGCAGCTCTTCTAAGTTCTTAAAAAAACTTATCTTCTGTTTAGAACACAAAACCAAATATGAGCACTTTTTAGTCAAATGTATGGACATCTTTAGGAATTAAAAATGGCGGCTTCTATAAGTAAGATTGTGTTTTCCTGGTTTTCTTTGTTTTGTAAGCATTTCCTAACTTGAAACTGTTAAGAAATGTCTCCAACAGCCACAAACACAAACTAACCTCAAAATAAGATACGCAAATTGTAATAGAATACATTGCTGATGAGTAGTCCAAACGATCTTACTATGACGTCACTATGACTTCATAATGACAAAGAAACCAAAATATTAGAAGTCATTTTTTTACCCTTCATATAATTTTCACTGTCGCTGGGTAATTTCTCGTCTATTGCAAGAAAATCAGAAAGAAATAGAGAATACTTAAAAAAAAAACAGGCTAAAAACAGCTATACGATGATGTTGTGCACATTGATGTAGATCATGGGCCAATTAGCATTCCTGGCAACTTTCAAACGATTACACGTAAAAATAAGGATGGAGAGGTGTGGGGGGTGGGGAGATCGACTGCCCCCAGCAAACCTAGCACCAAAAACAGGGGAACCTGGATAGGGTCAGGACTGTTTTTGTATCACCTAGAGTAACTGTGTATCGGCAGCAAGTTGGCTGACAATATTGTCTTGTTTTGTCTTGGCTAAATTTCAGCACCAAAGACGAAATGATAAGAGATACGTAGTGGGCAGCACTATCTGACCCCTCTGGCGTGGGGGAGAAAAATGCGTTGTTTTGTTTGCTGCTACAATTCAGTAAGGACGTAGCTCTTTTGTCTCTTATTGTGATCGTTCTACAAAGCAGCTCTTTTGTATTTGTTTGGTTGTGTATTGTTATGAGTGCTAATTAGTTGAAGGTGCACATCTAGATTGGATACACACAAAAACATAAAAACTTGACAGAATGAAACAAGAACATAAGCAAGAAAAGGAACTAGCAAAGGAGGACAAAAAGCAGGATAGAATATTAAAAGTCATAATTGTCAAACATTGCGGTTGTATTGAGCATTAAATTACTTTTTCAGTTTTCGTTTGAACAGATACATGTAAGCACTCAAGGATTTTAAAGACTCAACGACTGAGTTCCAGACCTTGGGTCCATAAAACCTTATATTAAAAATTCCGTTGGTTCGAGTAGTTGGAAGCGAGAAGGTTGACTTAGATACCAAGCTTGTCTGGTATTGATGCTTGCTCCTCAGTGACAGGTGTAAAAAATCAGTGAATAAATCTGGGAGAATGCCCTTGTTATACTGATATATGAATACTGCAATTTGAAGCCCAGCAACATCACAAAGCTTCAGTAAGCTAAGTTGTTTAAAAATTGGAAAGGTGTGAGCTCTGAAGTCAGAGAATGTGATAACTTGTAGAATTTTTTGAAGTATCGTCAGTAGTTGAAGATTACTGCTTTATGTGTTCCCCCAGACTATAATTTGACATGTGTAAGAAAAGAGTAAATAATGGAGTAGTAAACTTGCACTAGTGTTGGTAGGTTAACAAAGTGATGGAGTTTAAGAAAAATGCCAATTCCTCTTATTTACTTTTTTGAAACTTCAAGTATGCGTTCTTTACAGTTTGAATGTAAACTCCTAAATACTTGATGATTTTCTTTTCTTTGATGTCTTTATTCTCAATTTTCAATTTTTCAATTTTAAAATGTTATATATCTGTTTAAATATGCGCACCTTTGAAAAGGTCACAATAAGAGAAAGAGGCCATATTCGGGCCAAGTGGGACCTGAAATCTCATAATTTCTAGCACTCAGAAACTTACTTTTACTTTTCATTACAACAATCAAGTCTTCATTAAGAACTGTTGCTATGGCAACAACTGTTTCAAACACGGCCGCCATCTTGGATTTTTCAAAAAATTTTATTTTCAGCAAAACTGCAGCCAAATTTATTGAAATTAGTAGGACGTGTTTTTACTGCTTCAAATAGAAATTAGAACTGTCAAAAAAGTCACAGTTTTCTATTTCAAATTTTAATTTGCATAATTAATTTTGCATAAATTATACATGATGACTAAATCCAATTAACGTCAAAAGATGTGTTCATTATTGGACTTACAGGTACTGAAAGTTTCATTTTGATTGCTCCAAAGCTTCAAATTTTAGGCCGGAAAAATCCATGGGGGGTCCATTTGACCCCCCCTCCCCCTTGGATGTTCGCGGGTCAATAGAACATGAATAAATAGATATTAAAAAAAGAAAAGAAATACGTTTTTTCAAAACAAATAGGGGGCGTTGAAGATGAAATGTATAGATATCTAGCAAGCCAATAAAATAAAGGAATTGTCAACGAAAACTTTTGATTTTTTTGAAGTTGAAAACGTGGTAAATTTTGATTTTGTTAGCATGAAAGACTATCTCATTGACATTCTTTGTTTATTCCCTGCTTATGAAGGCCGGCTACCCCGAAACAAATAGGGGCAAATGAAAGATACATGTTTCGGCTACCAATTTATCGCTTCAGTTTCTTATCTGAAGCATTGGAAGTTTGTACTTTTGAAGACTCATTTTCAGTACTTCGAAATTCGCGCGCTGGCCGCCATTAACCCGTTGTTTCCTCACTAAATAACAATACCCAGTAAGTCACAAGCACGCTCTATTCAGGACGCGCAGTGATCTGTAAACGAGGGATTAACTTTTTCATCAGCACAGCTGTTATTTGCATACTGTTTTACCGTGACATTCAAAGCGGCGGGATTTATAAGTTTATCATGATTGACGGATAGTTTATTAAGTGCAAGAGAGAACTAAACGGCAAAGTGAATCTTTTGAGGAAAATTTCGGAGTAAGGATTGCAAAAATTGATTTTGATGGATTACAAAATTTGATTTGCTGATATTTAGGCAGTTACTTCAAATCACATTACACAGTACAGTACTGCTGGTGTCAAACTTGTTAATATTTTTAATTTTATTATTTTTGAATAGAACAAAGTCTTTATACATTCGGATATTTGAAAAAAAAAACAAGGTTCGAATTTTTACCGCACACGGCAATAATCTTTATCTATTCCGGCGAAATTGTTTGCTTTTTCTTTGTACGAAAAAGTGATGGTTAAAAGTCAAAGAATTTGTTGTTATTTAATATTTCACTAGTTCCTCAGGAATCTAATGGCCTAAATTTTCGTGACTTTTTTCACAAGGAGACGAAGAGAGTACCGCTCTACTGGAAATGGAAACATTTTGCGACTTTGCAGCTAAATGGGAACTTTCTCTTTGTCTGTCCAAAATTTATAACTCTTCGTGTAAAACCACTATTGGTCAAATGAACCACGATTTCAAAAGTGTATGAATGAAAGATGGTTTTAAGCAGATATATCTTGCAATGAAAACAAATAAAATCTTTCGAGACACTGCCACTATTTCTGGTACAAATGGCCCGCAGTATAAGTTATAATAACTTGCGGGCTTAGTTTTTAACTCAACAAGTATATATTAGATAACGAATTTACAACCAAAATCTTACTTGCGGGCAACCGGGTTTTCGTTGTTTTCCTTTGTTGTCTCACTGACTGTCTTAGTACTGCTAACTAGTGTCATCTGCTTTCCTTTAGCGACCCTTTTCTTCTTTGGTTCTGATTTCAGTTTAGTTTCAGGTGCTGTGCAACAAAGGAAATCTTGTTAGTAATACAGTAAAAATCGCGTGTAAGAACCTAGATTTTTCAAGGTCAGGCTAAATTTTTGGGTATTAACTAATAATTGAGGCTAATTAGGTTCTTAGTACGTTCTTATTTCTTTGGACAGTTTTTCTTGTTGTTAAACAAAAATTAATATCAACAACAAGCATGGGTGTGACACTGTGACTGCTCTATTATCAATGTATACTATATTACTAAATCACTTACCAAATGAGTCCCTGCGTATCTTTAACATTTCAATCCCAACATAACAATTGTATCATGACAGTTCTAGTTAATGAACTGCCTACTTTGAAGCAAATTTGCTGAGGCAAATCCAAATTGAAGAGTGATTGATAACAATTAATCAACTAACTAATCGCATGATGTACAACTTGTTAGGGTCTGTCACAACCCATTGTTACTTTCATATAATTAAGAACCTCTTTTACTTTGCCAGCCTGAATAGGTTCTTATATTTTGGGGTATTAAAAGACAAAGTGAGAGGCTCTAGGTTCTTACACGCAGGTTTTTACTGTAGCGCAAATGCAAGAGTTCATTTCGATGTCTACTTACAGTCTGGAGTGTGTTTTACAAAGAGTATCAAAATTGTATATGCAGCTAATTAGAAAGGCCGTCACGTAAAAGTGCAACACCCATACACGCTTTTTTCTTTATAAGAACAAACTTTATAAGAACACCCAGGCTGAGATTTGGCAAAAATTTTAAGCAAATGTATGGGAAAACTTAAGAACAACCCCAGGCTCAGCCAAAATTACTGGTTCTTATAAGAAAAAATAGCGTATATCGAAAAGCATGGCGGAAAGCCTATTTTCGTTAACTGGTATGCTCGTCTAGACCTAATTTATTCTGTTCCATTCACTTCACGTGCAGTTCAATGAAGAGTATGCAGTGTAAAATAGAGGGATCCCATAATTCTTTTCGTGCTTGGTACTGCCCTCTACTACCACAAATAAGAAAGAGAAGCCGGCGATAGTACCATGATTCTTGTAAAGTAATAAACAGTTTAATCAGTCTTCATAAAAAAAGATGCTTGGTCTTAGTCTTGGTCCTGGTCTTAAGTAAAATGCTGTTTTTCTCCGACAAGTCTCTACTTGCAGATATTTAAAGACAGATCAGGCATTTGTTACAAAAATATCAAAATGGAAACCAATGAATATAATAATAATAATAATAATAATACTAATAATAGTAATAATAATAATAAAAATAGTAGTAGTAACAATAATAATAATAACTTTACTTATCCTGATAAAAAACCGATCAGCTGATTAGTACTGGTAATCAAATGATTTGGAGTGCAATTCGGGATTAATCAGCACAAGTAAATATTTCAAAGACTAACATAAAATGCATTCAGTGAATCAGGGAAGAACTGGTAATGAGCACGAGGGACATTATAGAAGGCTGCGTCAGAGCTGAAATTACGAACAATCTGCGCATGCACACTTCCCAATTTGACAAAATTTTAGTGAGTTGTGTTCACAGATGATTAATGCTTCCATAAAAAGTGCATCAAATAAGCTTAAAAATATCTTCAAAGAACCGATTTTCACAGCTGTAGAAGGTAAAAGTTCAGTTTGTGACTCAAAAAATATCTCAGTGCATGTTCAGTTATTGGAGCACACTACAGCCCAGTCGAGCTGCTGCAGCAATGTTGAAGGTATTCAACTTGACAATTGTTGAAAATAAATGATTACATTTTATCTTCCACAAGATTCCTCATCTGTTGAACTGAATTGAAATAAACTTGTTTGCTAACATGGGTTTGGATTTGACTGCGATTACTTGTAGCTGCACGGATAGCGTTTGACAGACTTGACGCGGTTCGGCTTCATCAGCCTTAAGAAAAATTATGGTTTTCTGGTTGGTAGCTTTTTATGTCTTCTTTACAATTAGCTTGTTTTGCCCAGGTTTTCAACACTTTTAGCCAATTGTTGGTACTTATTACAGTTTATTTATTTGTGATTTTTTCTTTTAAATTTTGAATGAGCTCGTCAGTGCACTCGGCAAACCTGGCCACCATTTTGTTTGTTCACAACCAGTGCAATTACAACGTAATTGAACTGCCTTGATTTGTAATTGCACTGTTTGGGATTTATAAAGAGGCTCTCAGCCAATCAGATTGCAGTAATTTTTCTATGCATACTGTTACAAAAAATACTGGCGATCATCAGAAAAAGATATAGATATAATCAAGTTAGAACACCTGTTTCAGTAAAACAAGTACTAGTTTAAATATTCAAACTTTAAACTAGCAGTTTCAATTGAAAGTGAAATGCTGCCTAGTAGGTAATATAATTTGCATTGCATTGTTCTATAGGCGCCCTAATCGCCCAGCGGTTTGTTTGTTGCACTGTCCCGAAAAAATAAAGCCATAATCCAAAACAGGCAGAAGGGTTTAGTTTTAGCTTGGGCTTCGATGTTATGAAGGATATCTGTTTATTCCAATTTAGGCTTTTATCAATGTAGACCCCAAAATATTTGACGTGCCTTGATTGATTTAATTTCTTGTAGCTAATAACTATATCAAGTTCCCTCGTGTTCTGGACGGAATAACGTGAACCAAGTACATGTAAATACATAAGAGGCCGTTCCGGTCTAGCCAGTCGTCAATCTCTTCAAGATCTTTGTTTACGTTTTGACATCCTTGGAGCAAGAGTGGATCCTCCAAATCGTCGGCATAAAGGACTACTCCACATCTGTTACACACAGATACCTTGGCTATACCATTGATGTAAACGTCTAAGTCCAAGGACCGAGCCCAGCGAGACGCCATGGGCAAAAGTGCGTCGGTTGGAATCTATACCTTTATGACAAACAAGGCTAGATATATAACAAACAAGGCAAATACTGCAAAACAGTCTCGGGTACCTGTTATTATAACTTTCAAATTTAGTAGTTTTAACCTATAGAAAGGTTAAAAATGACGATCATGTGCATAAATTCAATATTTTCGTTAAGAATCATACTTTTTCGTTGCCAGAAAAAGTATGATCCGCACTTGGAGGTCACTTCCATGGGAATTTGATTAGTTACAAATTGCACCGACTTACCAGTTCTGTTTCTTGCTACCAGTGCGTTCTTCTTTTCTGCCTCCACGCTGTCAAAGAAACTCTTTCCACAGGCTCCCCTAGCCTGTTTAGTGGGACTGGTCACCCTGAAAGGATTGGGCCTTCCTTGGCTGGACTGGGAACCAAAACTCAGCACACGAGGTGGCTTACTCTTCTTTGACACATGAAGAAGTCGTAAGCTATTCTGTTCTTCCTCGTCGTCATACTGTCCTTGATTCGTGTTGATGCCTGCAAGGGTGGAGAGTAACAACGAGCACGGTGATTGTTTTAAACAACTATTGGATGAAAAGCTATGCTCAACAACAGTACTGTTTTTACTAGAGTTCACTGCCGATAGCTGGTACTCTTGATAACTTGAACTACCCTGAACTTTCCCCCTAGAATTACTCGTTTCATTAATTTTACTTTCCTTGCATAACCCGAGCTCTTTTTTGTTGTGTCGTTAGTAATTTCCTATAGTTTTTTGCGCCGGCTGAACCCAACTTGATTTGCTGAACTGTAATGAAATACTGAACCTATGCTGATTCGAGAGCTAAAATGTGTATGATGTGCCAATAGGACTTCTGACTGACCAGCACAAACTGTTCGAAACAAAAACAACGACCAGTGTCCAATGGCCAACAGTGCCCAGGTTTTCGTTTTGAACGGAATCTTCACAGGTAATCTGAACACAAAAGATATACAAAATTTGAATATCAAAGACGAGTTCCTGTTTGAAATTTTAGG
>JAOEJI010383863.1:0-10362 GCA_025448255.1 Umimayanthus chanpuru
AAATTGAGTATTACAAAGCGTGTTTCTTCAGCGAAAATTCAATGTTCAAACCTCACATGATCTCATAAACTATAACATTATTAATATTTTACATTAATTTCATCTGTTAGTAGTCTATGCGCAACAACCCCCCCCCCTCCTGAGAGAGAGGGTTAAAGTACAGTTGTGCGCCAAAACTCTTCTACGGCGTTTATTTCTCTTTCGTAAACGGTCAGTGCCATCTGTAAAAGACGACACCACTGTCATTGATGTGCAGTAAAAAAAATTAATGAATATAAGTGAATTGAGTTGTCGACGTAGTGGCAATGCGTATGGCTGCTTTTCTCATTAGCAGTCCAAAGTTTTACACAGTTCAATACTTTTATCTTCGTTCTATTCTCGTATTTACTTCCTTATTTTAGAGTTTTCGCTGTATATCCGCGATCATACTATTCGAAATGGTATCGACTATTAAGCCGGTTTTCCACTAGGCGAATGTTTTCGCGCGAAGCGAATTTTTTTCGAGTACAGACATGCGCAGTTTACGGGCGCCACAGTTTTCGCCGGCTTATTTCTCTTTGAAAAAGTGAGTTCAACAGTTTCTACTTTTTCGCCGCGAAAAAATTCATCTAGTGGAAAACCGGCTAAACAAATGGCATCGACCGTTTTACGAAAGAGAAAATTCCTTCTGCGACAAAGCTCTGGCTGAGTCATTAGTCATTCCGCAGCAATCGGTGTCTCCGCTTCACCTTGACGGCAAAACACGGAGTAGAGTATGGAAGAGTTTGGTTATGGCGAGAGTGAATACAGAACACCCCGTTCCCAGTTTGAATTTTTATTACAGTTTTCTTGTTCTCAATCTCCATCCTGGGGACAATTTTAGGTAACTTTTACTGGCTCTATTCAACCCTCGAGCTTGCAGAAGTCAAATACCCTACCCTCGTGCTGGCTGGAATGAGCAAATGCCTCACCGCCGCCTACCGACTCCCATAACGGCTAGATATACGCGCTTTTTTATAAGAACCAATAAATTTTGGCCGAGCCTCGTTGTTCTTAAGTTTTTGCACAGTTTGAGCCTAAATTGTTTTCAGAGTTAAATTGTTCTTGTATCCATCATGTCAATTATCACCGCAAACATGTTTGTAGTCCAAAGTTAGTCATCAAGTTAAGTTTACTAAAAACAGTTTTGCGCAAGAAATTCTCGTAACTCTCGTGCAACATAAACATCATGTTGTGCTTTTCATTAAAAACTTGCAGTTACCTTTGCATCTAAAGCCGAGGCTCAATTGTTCTTAGCCGGCTTGTTCTTAATTTTTGGGCAAATTTAAGCCTCGTTCTTATAAAATTTTTCTTATAAAAAAAAGCGTGAAACAAGTTCCAGTGTTCAAAAAAATGTTGAAATCTTATGGTGGTTCTAAACACTTTTACGTTAGCACTGAACTTTATGAAACGCTTACTCGTTTGAAGTAAACATTACTGCTACTTGTTGAGAGTTGATGTTCTCTATTAACATTTTGGTTACCATGGCAACTTTGCCGGGCCTTAAACACACCTTGTATTTAGCATTTGACTGCACTTTACATAAACGTTAGCTGGTGAACCGCCTTTCTTATTGCGTCAAAATTGCTTGCACACCAAGGAGCACATTGATTCAGATTTCCTTTAAAAGATTGTGTCAATAAAGTTTGGTGCCACCTTAATATTTTGGTATGTTAAGCCCGACATTAAGGTGGCGCCAAAACCTGCTCACCATCTTTTTAAACTTTCTCTAAAATTTTCCTTGATACAGTGGAACCCCGCCTTACGGCCACCTCGTTAATACGGCCACCTCGTTATTACGGCCAATATTTTTTTGCCCGGCAAAACGACCATACATTTTCTCATAAGAAAACCTCGTTGATACGACCACCTCGTTAGTACGGGCAACGGCCAAATTTTAAAAATCCCAACCTGTATAAACCTTAAAATTCAACCCCGTTTATACGGCCAACCATGAAAACGGCTGTGACAGACGTTTCATTTACCCGTGTCACTTAGTTATCAAACTGTTAAATAACTTAGGAAAGTAAATAATTTATCTCCTAGTCTGCCCGAAAAATACGTTGAAAGTGTTGCGATTGTGATACACTTTTTATGTCGTTATTAGATCATGAAATTTAACCCTACCCCGTTAATACGGCCAGTCCGTTAATGCGGCCAAATTTCTCTGGCTCGTTGGTGGCCGTATTAACGGGGTTCCACTGTATGCGAAAAACTTTGAGGCAATAAAAACGTTGGTTCACCGACTAGTCTTAGTGCAATCTAAAGCTAGTATAAGGTGTATTTGAGGCCCTATCATGTTGCCATGGAAACAGATTTTCCGGTGGAGTACAAAGATTGATAAGCTGCAAAGGTTGCTGTAGCACCAATTACGAAACACTGGCACGAATCCGTCATGATATATAAGATGTTCCTTTGTAAAGCTTAATGGCGCATTGAAACAGGTAGGAGCCACCATGCACAAAGAACTTTAAGACTCGCAACTGGCATGCAGGAGGCACTTCAATAAAAAAAACCCGTTCCAATACATCGAATTCTTGAGTATCAGAAACAACAGCTTAATTCTACAAACACATTGGCGATATTTACCCGCCGGTATATACTACAACTGAATCTACGGAAAACTAATATAATCATTGGAGATAAACGTGGGAGTTATGAACAAAAAAGAAAAGCTTTCAACTTTAGGACATAGGTGGCGCGGCCATCTCTAGGCAAAAACGCATTTGCCTACACAAAATTTCTGGCAAGAAATCTTCCGCTCCACTGGATGAAGTAGATATAGGCAGAGAGGTAAGAAGGCCTGTCTTCACAAAATTCCTAGCAAAACCAATCTTCGCTTTTTGATGGTCTTGCTTACACTTCAAAGTGGCTCTGGCTACGCCACTGGATATGTGAACTCTCTTATCATGGACAGCAAATCGATCCCACTGAATCCTGCTTATGGTGTTTCCATATTATATATCAACTTTTGAGGTATGCAAAAACTTGCAGTTGGAGCAGAAAACATGACTTCTTATACAGACACCGATGTTTGTTTTCCAAGCTACAACAACAAGTCTACAAAATACCTCTTTTTAAACGCCAATGCTACATTAACAGGGCTATAAATATAACTTAGACAGACACCGACGCGTGTCTTCAAAGCTACAACAACAAGGCTATGTCTGTTTTTCAAGCCACAAAAAGGCTTTAAACTGCTTCGTATACAGACTCACCGATGTCTGTTTTATAAACTACAACAACAGGGCTATAAATATGACTTCTCATACAGACACCGCTGTAGGTTTTCCAACTGAACTACAAAAACAAGGCTATATATATCAACAACTCTTGAAGTAATTTAACAAAATATACAAAAGTAACTTGAGCTAATAAAGCTTGGAGCAACTTGAAGGAACTGCGATGTTTAATCTCTTATCAGGTATGATTGTCCTTCAGTTTTTATTGGTATTTACAGTGGAACCCCGCCTTGCGGCCACCCCGTTAATACCGCCACCTAGTTATTACGGCCAATATTTTTTCCCCGGCAAAACGACCATACATTTTCTCATAAGAAAACCCCGTTAATGCGGCTACCTCGTTAATACAGCCAACGGCCACATTTTGAAAATCCCAACCGATATAATCCTTTAAAATTTAACCCCGTTTATACAGCCAATCATGCTAAAATTAAAAAAATGAAAACGGCCGTGGCAGTCAGTTTCATTTACTTGTTTCACTTAGTAGTTATCAAACTGTTAAATAACTTAAGAAAGTAAACAGTACATCTCCCAGTCTGCCTGAAAAACACCTTGAAATAGAACAAAATTGCTCAGGAATTGCGATTGTGATACATTTTTATGTCGTTCTCAAAATCATGAAATTTGGCCCTACCCCGTTAATACGGCCAGCCCGTTAATACGGCCAAATTTCTCTGGCCCGTTGGTAGCCGTATTAACGGGGTTCCACTGTACCTCAAACATATATAAATGTTATAATCTTCATTTGAGTACGTAATGTTTATTTCTTTGCGTGCGCTCATTTTTGCTTTTTGTTTTTTCAGCGTGTTTTCTATTTTTTGCTCGTGCTTAACTCGCTGTATTGAATTCTGGCGTTGGACGCACATTTCAATACAACGGTTTCAATCCTATACTAACGTTTGCCGGTTTAGTATAAACTGTGCTCACATGGTGAATGGCTCCTCCTTAACTGGTTTGCAAGTGGTTTAGGGTGTAATATATATATAATGGGGCCCAAACCACTTGTATGGTTGTACACATTTTAGTATCCTACTGTTGATCAGTTACTGCTTTGCCGTTCATTTCAGATGTTTTTACCGTTATAACTTCAGTTGGTGATAATACAAACGCGACCCGGCAGAGGTGGAGCACAGATCTGAATAGAGACTGGGCTCGAACTCAAGATTCCGATCCGGTTTCAGGCGCCACGCTGCCTCCTCTTAAGAGTTTTTCTTGGGAACCGGGAATGCGTCCCCGCTCTTCCTGTGTCCTGCTTCGTAGATTGAATACAATACTGTGAAGAGCCGGAACCGGAACTCAGAACAACCGGAAATGAATTAGCAGGATCAGAGCGCTCACTCGTGAAGAGAGCGAGGGTCATAAACTTGAAACAGTGCGTTTACCCGAGAAAAAAAAAATTAGTCAACTGGTTGAAGTCACTTCAGTATGTTTATTTCAAGCACTGCGACAAATCGAATCAAAAGGCTGGTTAATGTAAGTTATATCAGAAAGCCGGCACACTTTATATTGTCTTCTCGGGAAGGAAGTTTGTTCCAGCGCAACAACGGCGCCCTTAGGAAGCGGTCTCCACGCCCAGCGGGTTACGATATCGTACTCATTTTAAAACTACTAACCGTATAACGCAGTACAAGCAATATCTGACATGAGGCCGGTAAGGTTGCAGGTTGAACTCTCAGATACACTCTTTTCATTATCATTACCAACCTATAATACCGTGCTGATTACACAGTGACATTAGAACTGTTTTGAGTGACACTTTTAGTACGCCTCGTGTATTTTGAACAACTGCAAACTGTTTTCGGCACATAGCAAAACAACCTTAGATATTGGTCTTCATTTCTACTCATTTCCGTTTCTTGTGAACACCAGCAAGCATGACACTTGCTAATGATGCAGGAAATTCGAATCATTTTTTAATTACCATATTTTCGCTAATCATTACCTCGTTAGAGGGAGGCACCCATGAGAAAGAGGTGTTCGTTATTTTATTTATTTTTTTTTTTTGCCGTTTTTAAGAGGAGCGAGCGAAGATTGGAGAAAAAGTTTGTGGCAGGGAGGTGTTAAATGATTTTGGCGTTTAATTAAAACAACTCGCCTGCATAAAGCATGAGCAAGTGAAATCCTAAACTACCAGCAATTCTCTTACAAATTTTATCGGAGATTTAGCAGGTCGGGAAGTTACGTAACTTCAAAATTCATATTTTGTATTGCTCCTATAACTAATTTTCAAGCAGAAGGTTCATTGAAAAATGAGTTGGGAAGAGTTTATTATAGGCTCGGCGCTTATTATAGTAAACACGGTACTTTTTGGTTACTTTATATTTGTAATTGCAAATGTATCTTATTACTTGTAATGTTTTAGCAAATTTTGGTTGACTGAATGGACAAAGCAGTAAGATTTTGTATGCTCTTCTCCCCGCTACGGCTTTCAGACATTTTCAAAAAAAAATTTCAAATTTTGAAGAGTTTTCATAACATTTAAATCTTGACAAATAATTAATGTCTTTCCAAAGACAAGTGAACTGCAAACCATTTATATGGAGCTTTCGCGGACTGGTTCAAAGTTAAGATTCAATTTGGCTTTACTCGTTGATAAGTTCCCATGGATCTCCTCGTCTTTCAAATATATGCAAAACTTTTCTTATGTAAAAGGGCAAAATGAATTCATTTTTAGCTCTTTCAGGGTTTGCTTCCAGATGGTTTGAACTTTTTTTTTAGTTTTCCAAGTATTGGTGCAACCGGCTATCGTACCTTAGATTTTTATGGAGTGTGTTTTACGACATGTTTCATTAATTTCACCCCCTCCCATTTTACAGTGGTTCTCCAATTCTTTCTGAGAAAGTTATTAAACTTTTCAACGAGCTGACAAATCTATACGATGTAGAAAGCCTTTGTTCTCTTTTGTCTCCCGCATTCTATCAGCTTTGTTTGTTGTACGAATTTCAAAGCCCACTCATAATCTCATTGTACCTTTCTATGTAAAAGTGATAACACAGAACAACACTCGATAATCCATTAACTTTTCAGATACCTCCTGTCAGTTCTGTACGCCAAATATTGCAAATGGCTTTCAATTAGAAGATATGAAAAAGCAAGCTAGCTTAGTAATATTTTGACAAAGTTTTATTAGTTGACAAAGCGTGTAAACGATGTGCGGAGCTCAACCCTTCTTTGTTCTGGTGTGAATTCGAAGACATATGATCGACTTTAATTAGATTATTAACAGTTACTAATCACGTCACGTGGGCGGAGGGGCTTTGTGTGTCCAAACATTATTGAGGCCGGATGAAAGTTATAAAAACAAGCAAACCTGTACAAACATAATGTGGACAATATTCCATTCTAATTCTAAAGACAGAAACACTGAACTGCAAATTGGCGGAAAACAAATCGACTTTTCTTTCTTTTCATGGTCAATAAATGGTTAAACTTAAAGTGATATTATGAACACAAAACAAAGGTACCAACAGTCTCATGGACGATCATGTTATGCATTTCTTATTTAACACTAACATAAATGTTTAGTGAAAAACGTTAATCCTATACCCTCTCTCTTATCGGGTTAAGTTTTTGTTCAGCGCCGCTGCTGATAGCAACTGAAAATACAAATTTATTTTTGATGTACTTGATCGATATTGAACGACTTGTGAAGTTTAGTTGTAGTTTAGTTGTAAGGAGTGTTTAAATGTAAACAAGTGAACAAGTGTAGTCTATAGATCTGTGTCAGTGTATGTTTTTATCAAACGTGTTGGAGTCAAGAGAAACGCGTCGACTGAAAACAAATAGCTTTTTTGTTCGCCTGAACAAAACACACGTGAGGTGCATTCGCCAACACGTGACTTTGAAATCAGCTGCCAAACTCGACACCGACTCCCACTGCAGTTTAATATATACCAGTAATACACGCATTACCGACTGAATGAAATATCGAAACTAAGAATTGAAACTGCTACTAATACTTCAAACTTCATGTTGAATCTTGTCTTTGCCGACAACCATGTAATCTTTTGTTAACGCTGTGACAAGTTTAATTGTAATCAATCGTGTTGCACCCATTCTGGGGCAATATTTGTGCAGGAGCTGTCACTTTTTTTCCCTTTTGATGCAAAGGAAACACTTGACCCAGATCGAACAAGCAAACCATGGCGATGCCGCCGCATATTCCGTGACTGGTGCTAGCTAATCAAAGTGAACCGCATTTTTCCAGAACACGTGCAATCCATCCCCAATTTTAGGCTTTATGGCATTGAACTTAGCTGCTGAAAAAAAGTACAAACATACAGCTAAAAGCATTTACTCTCTTTTATAAGAACGTCTAATGGCTGAGAATGACTGTTGTTAAATATTTTGAGGATTTGAGCCTTTATATGTTCTTAAAATATTCTTAAATATAATTGTCAGTATCGGGTGTACATTTGTTTATCTCCATTCGCACAATCCAGCCGGAAGCATAAATACACGTTACTAATTAGCCACTACCCTGTCCAGCAAGAAAACAGATTTAAAACAAAGTTGTACAGTACACGCTTTTTTTTTTATAAGAGCCATGGCAGTAAATTTTGGCCGAGGCTCATTGTTCTTAATATTTTAGGAAATTTCAGCCTCAGTTGTTCTTAAGCTGTTTTTATTTATAAAAGTACTTATAAGAACAACAACAGTAAGAAACAACTCCTAAAATGTTCCAACCCGAATAAATCGCATTGGAAATTTGATTGATCTCAACATTTGGAGTATTTCAACGCTCGATACAGTCGATTTTCAGGAAAATAATATAATTTTATTAAGAAAAGTAAACTTTGCATTTATAATTCCTAATCCCAGCCTGGATTGTTCTTACGTTGTTCTTAATTTTTCGCCAAATTTGAGCCTCGTTCTTATAAAATTTTTCTTATAAAAAAAGTGTGTACACAACACTATAGGCAATGGCAATTTAACACTGACGAAACAATAACCGATAAACAGATTATTACCATGATTTTGTGTAGTATCCAAAATAAAAGTTCTTCGAATGTTCTTAGCGTGTTGTTAAATTTTGGGCATTTTTCAGGCTCGCGTTCTTATAAGAGAAAAAAGAGTCAGCGTACAGGATTGGTCGGAGGGAGGGGAGGGGAGAGATTACTCTCAAAACTGTGGAGGTTAACTTCTGAATGCTCGTCATATTTCAAGTAAAAATTAACAATCGAATATTTCTAAAGGCCCGCTTTGGGGATAAGCTGAAGTTTTCCAACTTGGATATCTCGAGCGGCACAAAGGCTTCTAGGTCAGTTTGCGTTTGTTGCCGAGTTTCTTTTGCACTGTGATTAGTGTCTTTGAATTAGTGTTAGAAAAAACACTTTAAATAATAGATTATTATTTTTATTTTATTTTATTTTATTTTATTTTGCTTTGCTTTGCTTTGCTTTGTTTTGTTTTGTTTTGTTTTGTTTTGTTTTATTTTATTTTACTTTATTTTATTTTATTTTATTTTATTTTATTTTAAAGTTGAGTTACCGCTCAAACAGATGACAAAAACGACGTTTGATTCCTTCGGCTCTGAGGTGATACTCCACGACTGGGTATTGTCAAAAATATTTTCCAGGTAGTATTTTTGTAGTAATCCTTAAGGTGTTTTACCAAATGTCCCGATGAGCACCGTCAACAACTGGTAATAACCCCTACCCCTCCACCTTCTCTTAACTTATCTCCTTCCTTTCCTTTTAAACAAATCGAGCGAAATATGCAGTTCATCTTAGAGTTAGACAGTTTGCTGTGTATGAACAGATCGTGATTCTCCCTATAAATAGGTATTGTAAGGAGAATATACAAATGTTGACAAAATTGCCACGATCGAAGGGCAAATGAATCAGTGAACAATAAGAAAACAGCAACTTAGGTCTTCTAGCAAGAGCGCAGATTGTCTGCGGTTTCCATTCTTTCGGATTCTCTGAGTTGTTAACATTTGGGACGCTTTCAATTTCATAATCGGATCTGGCTGGTCCGACTTTGTTGATGTACTAAAACCGCTCATCTTTGCCGTTTTAACCGACAACAGGGCGGGAATACATTTTAATCCTTGGCCAAACGGAGATCAAGTTTTCAACTTGCATTTGATTGCGCCTGGTCTAGCCACCAACTTGCATGGATGTCTTTGAACGCAAGTCGATGCAAGTTCTTCATCGTTCGATCTCGCAACACAACGCAATGCAAGCAACAAACATGCATTCAACTTGCGCTTATTTCGCCATCAACGTGCATCGACTCGCACTTGTTTTGACCTTCATCGTTCGATCTCGCAACACAAATCAATGCAAGTTTGTAACTGGAGGTCAAACCATCAACTTGCAAAGACATGCATGGACTTGTGTTGATCAAGTCGCAGCAACTTTGAACGAGCTCGAATTTAAACGCAAGTTGATGCAGGTTTTTTATCGTTACATCTCCTGACACAGGTCAATGCAAGTTGGTGGCCAACTCAAGCGCAAGTTGAACACGAGTTTGATTCTGTTTGGTAAAGGTATTATAGCGGAAACATGAGCGCGCACATCTTGACCTTTCTGATAACAGTTGTGAGAACAAACTCTGTTAGGCCAGCGCTATCCTACTAAAGGAAAACACCCTTAGGATAGAATTCGTATACAATTTCATTAGTTCAATTAATTTGCCAAACTGTAGGAAGAGATTTGCTTCTTGTTCTAGTCCTTCATGAAATGTGTCGTACTCCTTACAAGTTCCACAATAGTACGACTTTGAAAAGCCACGTATCTCCAGTGTTACGTCTAATCAGTAATCACTTTTCGTTTTTGTCTAACGACATTTTTTGAAAATAAGCAACCATGAAAACTATGTGTGGGAAATCCTGAGGGAAACAAGTTCGCGAAATCACAGGCAGCCCAAACCTTGGTTAGGGCATGTTTGTAGTAGCAAGTATGGGGCAGGTATGACACTCAGGGGAAAATGGTGAATTTTTTAAAATTACAGAATAATGTACTATGAATTCCAAATAAAGGTTCCTTACACAGGAGGAATCCCGCAGCGGTTAGACACCAATGTGCACAGCGCTGTGACAGCGAAAACGAGCACAGCGCTGTGACAGCGATGGTGCGGATAGTAATGTTACAGCGCT